>KI919913.1:7375-33137 GCA_000473525.2 Anopheles melas | reverse complement strand
AAAAAAATGTGTTTTTCTTTGTTAGACCGGGGACTTATCAGCCAACCTGTTATGTTTTGCATCGCTGGCGCGCCCCATAGAGAGCGCGACGACATGTCTGTCCTCAAATGCTTATAATTGCGCAAACAGTAGCAACAGCATTAAAGCACCTTATAAAGGATTCTATTACCTTGTGAAGTGTACATACCATGCAACAAACAGTGCAGGAAGTAAAAGAAAACGTCCCGGCGACATGAAATAAAAGGTAAGGCACTAAAACGCTTGGGTTCGCCGTCCTCGCCTTCTTACTGTGTACATTAGGAGGATTTTCTATGGATCCCCTTCTCTCCCTCTCCCTCTCTCTCTCTTTGTTGCCGGTGTGATTGACTACTCTGCAGCAGTCCGCTGTGGAGAGACTTATTGAAGTAATTAGCAATCAATCTTCTTTTATCACCGTGTTACCCAATGAGTGCTGGGCGGTGGGGGCACTCACCACAGTAAACATAGGCCTGTGCTGCATACACAGGCCGGGGCAAAAACAGAGAGGGAATCCTTTTGACTTTTACCTTCCTGCACGACTGGATACTGGACTTATCTTGTCGTATGGCAAAACATTATTCCATCAGCTCCCGATGCAATGGCACAGGCAGGAAGGAAATTTCAAAGCAATCCTCCTAGCCACTCGTTCGCACTACATTTTCCCCTAGCCAGCGAAAATAGGGCTGGAAAACTTCACCAACCTGACATGTCCTTCGTGGAGCCCCGTCTTGGTGGGAGAGAAACAAATGAAACATGCTAAACGGTGCTCCTCCTTTGCTCTCGCGACAAGTTTTAATGTGGAAAAGGCTCCCCGACCCAATCGAAGCAAGCTGGTCGTCTGCCGGTAGCTATTGGTGCTAGCGAGGCGTTTCAGGGATGGGGCGAGTTGCAAATGGATCGAGCAAACATCCTGGACCGGGCAGGGAAGATGGGGCTGGAAAGTGTAAACAGAAGCCTGCAGGGCGGGTAAACACAGTCATTAGATTCGAGCGCAATAATGACATTTCTGCTGACCGTAGCACCGTGTGCTTAGTTTCGAACGAACCGAGCAACTAGGACACACTTCCTCCTCCTCCTTTCGAGGACTGATTATTTGCATTCTCTTCTTCTTCTTGTTCTTCTTCCTCCTACCATGGCGACGATGGGTCGTGCTTCGTTGATTTATGCTGCAATAAAAGGAGTGTGTGTGTGTGTGTATGTGTGTTGCGGGAGTAAAGGCGAACGATGCGTTAGGAGCTACCCGGATCGAGCTTGCTAGTAATTAATTTAGTACGCGATTCATTTTAATCAAGCGTTTTTGAATGCGACTGCGATGCGAACCCTTTTACGAGCGTGAGTACGTTTTCAAGTAAGCTTTGCGACACTGTAATACATGGTTCATGGCAGTAAGCTTTCCACGTAGCACCGCCCGGGTGTGTCTCGATTCAAATGAGGTCACCAATCAAAAAGTTGCTTCCAACTGATAGTCTCTGATCCCACGTGACATGGTGAATCGGTTTGGAGCAGAATCGGTGGTGGAGAGGGAAAGAGATGGAAGAGGCGGGGAAGCAGGAAGATGGGGCTTGATGCTGATAAAAACTCCGTTCACAACTCTCAGCTGCCACCAGAGGCGTGCACAACTATCGCTTCATTCCGCTCTCATTACAGTTGCCATTTTCAGTCGGTCGGTTCCGCCTCTACCATTCTTGTTCCCCCTTCTTTCCCATGGCCGCACGGTGTACCAGACTTGGGTCGTAAAGAAATCCCCCGCGAGAGCGTTTATTTTTTATGGGCAAATAGAAAAAAGTTTGCTTTTGTTTGCTTTCCGTGGGGCTTGCGGAACACTTTTCCGATCCCGCCTGGCCATGTCCCCGATGGTCAGCAGCCGGCATTGAAGCAAAATAATAAAAAACGGAGTATAAGGACTACCAGTAGAAGGAGAAGAAGTGCGGTGTGGCTGGCTGTGTGCGGTTTTCGTTGGGAAAATCTTACTTTTCGCGCTCTGGAGCGGAGTGGGATTTGGTTATGGTGATTTGTGTTTTATTATTCCACCCCTTGCCAGCCCTGCCTCATTTCCCCATCAACTGTTGTTTGCTAGTGTTTGCGCCTTTGAGCTGTGCTGTTTTGTTTTGTTTGTGTTGGTAAAGTTATGTGTCGCTTGCTTTATTGGTAATCTTTGGCATCTTGCAGTGTAAACCATTCTTCCTCCATTTCACGGTCACGATGACGATTGGAGTGAGGTAACAGAACAAAAAAGCTCCCCTTGCCCGTAATTCTGTCGCACACCGGCGGTGCAATATGCATACAGCATGCCCGAATAGGATGGGACTGCTCAATATAGAATAATGGAATTTTTGCAATTCGCCACGTAATGGACCGCTTTGCAGACCGACCAGATCGAAGATGCAAATGAAGCATCGCAATCTATTTGTTATTCATGCACAGGGATATGTAACACGTTTTTTTTACGGGCGCTGCAACACGTGGGGGTTGGTTATCTTTTTTTAGGGAGAAAGGGCGTTTCGATCGATACATCATTCCGATTGGAAATAGAGAGAGAGAGAGACAAAAAGCTTACACAAAAGAAGCTCCAAAAGAATGCACCAACATCGGTGAGAAATTCACGTTGCAATGTGCAGTGCTGGTGGCATAGTAAATTGGTACATAATTCTCCTTCCCATACGACGTGGTCATAATTAATACACCGCACGGTGCTTTTCTTCCCGTTACTAGTCGCAACTAATTGCCCTATTCAATCATGGTGAAATATGTTCGAAATTACACGTCACTTGTTTTCGTCGAACCACCAAAGAGTCGTTTCTTAGGAACGCAAAGGGTAGCAACACGTCCTCGGGACCTCCTTCACCCGGTCCTGAGCTATGGGGTATGGGTATTTAAAATTAAAGCTGGATCAATAGCACGCAGCTCAACACGAGCGGGAGGCGCCCGACGATGCATTTGTGTTGCCCTCTTCTTGCATTTGTCCTTGCAACGGCGGAAGACAAGGGTGGGAAAGAAGGGGAGGCGCAAAATTGTACCCAACTAAATTGAAATTACATTTTAAATTGCCATAAAATTCTCTTATCTCGTTCGTTTCGTCGTTTCGCCCTAGACGGTGTAATGTTATTTAAGAATGCATTTTATACCCCTGCTGTGGTGTGGTATGGGAGCTGGTGCGGGATAATCGTGGCGATTGGTGGCGCCGTATGGCAAACGTTGCACCTGCAGCAGGTCAACCACAAAACAACGCAGCCAACACGGCAACCCTCTATACCACCCCTTAATGAACGTGTAAATGGAAAGCAATCCGGTAATAGTCCTTTTGCTCGGGAGTACAAACAAGCGGCGAACCGTTCGTACAGTAAGCGTAGCACAGACAGACAGCAACAGCACACTCACCCCGTACCGTGTTGGGGTTAATCGCAATCTACTAATCCCACACCGTATGGCGTTGCTAGCAATGGTGGCAAGAAGACGCCACTCTCCAGGAGCCCCGAGCTAGTGACATTTTAATAATTGCATGCTCCAGCTCAGACTCAAAAGCGTCCGATTTCTCCCGCGGAAGGAAGGAATTAGCTCAAATGACTGTTCATACCAATTGCGTTCAACCCACGATTCGGTGCGCGTGAATGCAAAGTGAATTGAGCAAAAATCAATACACGAGCAGGCAAAGTAAACGAAAGATAACATAAACAGCACAACCCGAAGCCGACACGTGGGGGGGAGGGGGGGTGGTTCTGAAGTTCTTGGTGTTTCTTTGCCAACTTTGCTGTTGCAGTGAAAAGTTGTGCTTCATTTACAACGAACGGCGTTGCGTTGTTCACGTTGAAACAACCCACAGGGTTTCCAAACCACTGTGTGGTCTGTCTGTCGGAAAACTGAACATAATCACATGCTGTACTTTGACGACTTTGCATCCTGTGGCCTGCTGCTGAACCGACTCACTCGCCTCTTTTTTAATAAGATGGTCCATTGGCAAAACTAATAGAGAAAGCCGGGCACAGAACGGTACGAGCCGATGATGAATCGTGCCCGTAATTCATCACACGACGGGACACGACTGCCCCTGTTGGATGCTTCTCCGTTTGGTGTGCCGCCCGTTGAGTGAGTGGCATTCATCCCAACGACAAATGTTATTGAAACGTCGCACAATTTAGCAGCAACGGCGGAAGGAAAGCTTCTCGATTGAACGTTCTGTTGGAAGATGCAGGAAGCAGCATGCATGATTCGAACCAACTCGGGGAGTTTGCTGCATAATCCACTCCCTTCGTCGATTGTCCTCTGGGGTAAAGGTAACCAGATTTTCGCAACGATATAACACAGCACAGCTTTCCGGGAAATCTCACGATGCCACAGTTACTGCACGGGAAAAAGCTACCGGGACGGGGGAGCATGGATCCGATTAGTGTTACGGCGAAAAATCCGCAACCATTGACGGGCTGCAGCACAAGCACACTTTGAGGGGTCCCAAACACTCGCCTAATCCAATGCCTGTGGTGTTCGTGCGAGCTAAACAAACAAATTAGTTATTCTGTCTCGAGCAACTTCCCTGTCGCACACAAGATTGTCCAACTGGCATTTTCATTGTGCGCTCGAAAGGAAATGGAAAATATATGCCAAGGGTGGCACGAAAAACACAATTCAACACACACACACACACACACATCCTTCTCACATCGCGTGACGGCAAAAGTTCGTGTGTTAATTGAAAAAAGGAGCTATTAAAAAACAACCCCAAGTCCCGGAACGTCGTCAGAACCTGGCAACCTGATTCCATTTGTACATGGGCAGTCCGGTTCGGTGGAATGGTCTCCGTTGTATTTCATCTGAATCAAGTGTTTCACTCTTTTTCCTTCTGATTGTCTCAGCATTGAAGTGAGCGTTTCGGTTGATTGAGCGTTTCAGCTTGGCAAATGGCTAATTTTATAACCACGAAATGGAATTTTAATGATAATTCGCACAATGCAGTCCCGCCGCCCCATGTAATGCCATTATGGGGTTTTGCGATCTTCGTATTCGGTTCCATTTGACGATGGGCGAATCATTATGCTGTTTCGCTGTTATTTCTTCATCCGAGCACGTCCGCAGCTCATGCCCGCCATATCCTCGTCCACGCAAGGCACTGGGTTTGCTCCACGTGTTGAGCTTAATTTAATCGATTAGTTGCTAAAAATTGCTCAACAAGTATTGTCTTGTTGGTGGCAGCAACGCCAAGACGACGACCTGAGACGGTTGGATTTTCAAGTCAAGTCTCACACACACATGCCAAGGAACACACACACACACACACATATTGTGAACACGATGATAATGGAGCAGTGTAATATGGTAACATATTAGGCGGTCTTCGCACGAGTTGAAGAACAATGAAGTGACACTGCGAAAAGGGCAATTTGTTCTTCTCCTGCGCGTACTGCTGCGGGTGGTACGCGATTTCCACCACGGCCCGACCCAACACGGTCGAGCGGATAAACACGGTGCTCGGCAGCAGCATCGCATCGATCGCACACACTCGGCGGTGGTTGTTATTTCGACACGGGTACGATAATGGCATGGTAAATGGTTATCATGCCTCTGACATCAGCCCGAAGAGCCCGAAGAGCCGACGCTTTTGTGCTATCAACCGTCGTTCAATTTACATCTCGACGTACGGGCGCACACACAACGGCACACCCGGCACACGCCAGTGACTTCTTCTCCGTTAAGAAAATGGCAAGAAAGCCACTCCGTGCAACCCAACCAGCAAATGCTACCAGCAGCTGCCACCAGCAAGCAATCATCGTTTTCGTTCGCCTTATTGCACCCATTTTCCAGCCCATCGAACGGTCCTCCCTTCCCCGTTTTCTCTCTCTCCTTCTCTCTTCCCATCAGGAAAGTACCGCTGGTGCTGATCTCAATTTAATTAGCTGTCCCCATCGAAGTGATCATCGATCAATTGCACGCACGCACGGACAACTTATCACCTTCTGTTTTGGTCGTTTCTGTTTTCCCCCACAGCTGCCTGCCAAACCTGGTTGCTGGTGAGACCGCAGCGCATCCCGCCCGCCAAGAGGATGAAGTTTTCCATCCCGATGCCCGGCGGCGGTACCGGGCTGGCCCTCTTCTCCAAGCTCATCCGCACGAAAGATCTGCACAAGCTGCAGGAAGAGGACCCGAACAGTACAAAGCCCAAGCTAACCGTAAGTGTGTTCGTTCACTGCATTGCACTCCACAGGAGCGTCGTCTAAACCGTGTTGCTCTGTTTCGTGTGCCGCAGAAATGTCTCACCACACTCGACCTTACCTCGCTGGGTGTGGGCTCCTGTTGCGGCACGGGCATGTACCTGGTGGCCGGAATGGTGGCGCGAAACATCGCCGGACCGGGCGTAGTGCTTAGTTTTTTCATCGCAGCCGTAGCTAGTATATTTTCCGGTGAGTCGTTCCCCATGACAACCAAGCACCGTGACTAAATGTTCGCTTTCTGCTCTCACAGGCGCCTGCTATGCTGAGTTCGGTGTACGAGTGCCGCACACGTCCGGATCCGCGTACATGTATTCTTATGTTTCCGTGGGGGAGTTTGTAGCGTTTGTCATAGGATGGAATATGATATTAGAATATTTAATTGGTAAGTGTGTGTGTGTGTGTGTGTGTGTGTGTGTGTGTGCCGCCGCC
This sequence comes from Anopheles melas, assembly GCA_000473525.2. Lineage (NCBI taxonomy): Eukaryota > Metazoa > Arthropoda > Insecta > Diptera > Culicidae > Anopheles > Anopheles melas. The sequence continues at coordinate 26,490 of KI919913.1, read as the reverse complement.
TGTATTTAATCAAGCTCATCGTACCGAATCACAAAGATGGCACATCTTCAAAAGATCCTATTTATAATGTCGCACACGTCTTTGGACAAACCTTGTTGAATCCTGAGAGACAGGCAGAAAGAGCGAAGCCAGAGACATAATTGGACGATTGCGATTGGGTGTGAATATTTTATAATGCACTTCATTTCATAATCAGCCCTCAATGACGGAAAGCCACTTGTCAACTGACTTTAGGACTTTCGGAGAGTTGCTGTTTGCGTCTGGCGATGCTCGGAATCCGGTGTACCTCAGAAGAGCATAACATTGAACAAAAGATTACTGGTCAAGTGGTCAGGAGGACGGTCCAGACCGGCTAGAGATGGGTTCAGGAGCGAGTGGTGATAAAATATTTACTTTGCCAATTTTCCCAGTGGCCGACAGTGTGAACAAAGAAGCCTGTAAGGGATACTCTGTCCCCTTGCTGCCAGGCATTGGATAGCGGGACATGCCCGCAGATGGGTGCCGTAATTCACACGAACTTGGTGCCACCGTTTTTACCATGCATAGGGACGCCCTCGCCTAGGACTCATCGACCCAAAGCTTGACGACACCCGGTGCTACTCTCGACCCCGACCGACTTGTTTGCTCAACAGCCCGCGTCAAGTGACCATAACTGTGAACGAGTCCTGCCACCACCGAGTGGGACCGGACCAAGTGTGTGTATGTGTGTGTGTGTGGTGGGTGGGTTTGTGGGCCATGAATTCGGTAGTTCCCGCGCAAACCCAACCATTTCCATAACTGTCAGCCCAGCGGGACAACCCCTAGGAGTGCAAAATTAGCAACCCATGTGAAGCAAATCTCTCTCGCTCTCTCTCTCTCTCTCTATCGCTCCCTGCTTTCTACTCCCTCGCGTATGTCAAGCCGAAACGTGACTAAGTATAATGTGCAGCGCCGCTGCAGCTGCAACCTCCTGACGCTGACTAATTGCTACTGGCGCTGTGGGCGATGGTGCTCATCCCGCACACCGTCCGTCGTGCATACGGAATGCATGAAAGAGCTTTTAAGCTAATTTTCGTCCACGCTCTGGTACCGGGTACCTCATCGCGTCGCTGTACTTCCCGCGATGTTCCCTTGGGGTCCTTGGGAGGGTTCGGGTTTGACCGATTTTTATAGCACACTTCCATGCTTTTGGCACACAAACACGCACACACACACACACCTGTGTGCAGGCGTATGGAAATCTCAATTAAAATTTCTCCCTTCTCGGTATTCTCTCGGGTGATATGACTGCATCACGCGCTGCAGCTGCAAAGTGCAAAGCAATTTGGGGACGAAATTAATTCGCTCGATCTGTTTTTTATCTTCTTTCTGTTTCACCGCCCTGTATGCGCGAAGGTACGAGCGCGTGTGCCTGCGCCCTTAGCGCAAGCTTCGATTCACTGTCGGGCGGCTTCATAGGCAGAAGCATAGCGGCCTCTGTGGGGACCATATTCGGTACGTATGTTGATGGTCATGCACGACAACGCGTGGCGAAACATTAGAAACAAAAACACATGCCTTTTTTGTGCTCTTTCATTTTTTGTTTTGTTTTGATTTTGTTTCATCTATCCTATTTCTCGTTCTCTCTTTCTCTTTACTGCTTTACTCTTTACTGCGGTTACTTTTGTCTAGCATTTAGTTACCACTTTCTATTACTACTTTTCTTCTTCCATTTTGTTTCCAATTGGGTTGTGTTTTATGGCCTTTTCGACTCTTTTTCATCGTTTAACTATCGTCAATCTTATTTACCCCTCATACTCATAAACACACGGCTCTTTACCAAACACTGGACCGCGCCTCGATCGTTGCTGAGTTGCAACATCAAACATCATACACACACAATCTCTCTCTAAATTCCATTCTTATCAAAAACCCTTTGTATTTGATTCACCTTAAATTTACACAATCATGCTTTCTCTCATGCGCAACCGCCACTGGGGGGACTCGCAGGGCGGCCACCGGATTTCATCGCGTTCGGCATTACGCTCGTAATGACGTTCATCCTGGCGCTCGGCGCTAGCAAGTCGGTGCTCTTCAACAACGTCCTCAACACCGTGAACCTTGCATCGTGGGTATTTATTCTAACCGCAGGCTTGTTTTACGTCGACACCAACACCTGGACCGAGCACGAGGGCTTCCTGCCGTTTGGCTGGAGCGGGGTAGGTTTAACATGTTGCCTGTTTAGCTGTTGTCTGTGTTACAGTTCTGCTCCTTCAGGGTGCATGTCATGCATCGCGTCGTGCTTTGTTCCCCCTCCTTTTCGGTTTCTCGACGGATATCTTGTATTCCATTTAGGAGTAGTGGAGCGTTTTTCCTTTTTTACCCCTCTCTCTCTCTCTCATGGCTTTGTTATTCTTTTTTTGGATCGGGAGTGAATCGACGACGAGTGGGACGCTTCTCCTGGAGGGCCTTTCAAATTTAACCTTTGCTTCGATACATTCAGGTATTTACGGGGGCGGCCACCTGCTTCTACGCCTTCATCGGGTTCGACATCATAGCAACGACCGGCGAGGAGGCGCACAATCCCCAGAAAAGCATCCCGAAAGCAATCGTGGGCTCATTGGTTATCGTCCTCATAGTGTACGTTACCAGCAGCTTCATCCTGACACTAGTTGGTAAGCCTTTCATCTCCTTCTTTGTAGCTTGGAAGTGTTCCAAAAGAGGGACATGGAAAGATGTGTTGTATGCCTCTTCCATTCCTCGTTCTTTTTAGTTCCTTACGATCACATCGACTCGGGCTCGGCGTTAGTGCAGATGTGGACCTACGTGGGGGCGCCCAAATGCCGAGCATTGGTAGCAATCGGTGCCACGGCTGGGCTGAGTGTGGCGATGTTCGGTTCCATGTTTCCCATGCCCCGCGTCATCTACGCCATGGCCCAGGACGGACTGGTGTTCCGTCAGCTTTCGCAGCTGTGGGCCAAAACGGGTGTGCCCGGAATTGCTACGATCGGCAGTGGTATAGCCGCTTCCCTGGTGGCGCTTACCGTGCAGCTCGAGGTTCTCGTTGAGATGATGTCGATCGGTACGCTGCTCGCATACACGCTCGTATCGACCTGTGTCCTGATCCTGCGCTACCAGCCCCACAGTACCTCGCTGGTCGATCTACTGCCTGCGCAGCTTCGTACACCGCAGCCGCCAAGCACCCCGGATCCTAGCACGCAGCAAAGCGTCAAGGCTAATGTGATGATAAAAAAGATCACCCGTGGATCGCCAGACTCCGACGATAGCTATGACGACAGTCCGGACGGCTACATGGGCCGTGACGATCAGTTCCTGGTGACCGACCGCACGGAGAACAAATTTTACGGTAATGGGAAAGATGAAAATGGACACTTCCTTTCGGGAGAGCTCTTACTTGAACTCCTTTTTCCAGGTGCAGTACACGGGGGTTCGCAAGGAAACACGGACACTTGTTGGATATGGGGATGCGATTACATTATAGGTCGAATTCAGCGGTACTCTTACCTATGTCCAGGATTTTTCCCCTGGATAAGACCCGGCCCGGCAACGCCCGAAACAGGTAGAGCGCAGGGACTGGCCACAGACGTATCGTCGGATTGGCAAGAGTAACTCGTTATGGTTTCTCATCCTCCAGGAATGTTCGTAACAAAGCTGGTCGGACTGATGTATGTGTGCATATTCCTGCTGGATCTCTTCATGGCAATCGGGCTGACGGGAGCGTTCTACTCCTTAGCGTACACTGTCCTGGTGTTCAGTATAATTTGGATTCTGCTTGTCATTTCACGACAGCCCCAGAACCGGTATGTACCGACAGCAATTCTCAAAACAATGGAATTAGGAAGAACCGGTTGACGATGTACGACGTTGTGTTTTTTTCCAGATATGCACTATCGTTCCTCACTCCTGGACTTCCATTCATTCCAACGATCGCCATTACGGTAAACATCTACCTAATATTCAAGCTCAGTATTCTCACCCTGGTACGGTTTACCGTCTGGATGACGCTGGGGTTGATCATGTACTTCTACTACGGCATCACGCACAGCTCGCTCGAGAATCCGAGCGAGGAGTTTGAGCTGACCGTCGACAACAACGGTTCGGCGGCACAGAATCTCCAAATAAATGTTCCTTCCACCACCACCACCACCACCACCACCAATAAGCCAAGCAAACGCCAACGCACCGAACGGACCGCTGTCTGGGACCGGCACGGTTACGAGAACCGCATGGCCACAAACGACGACGGTGAGTACCAGTGGTCCGGGGCGAACCAGCAGCAGAACAACTCGCACCCGTACAGTTGGAACACCAACGATGCTTGGGGCGATCGAACGATCTACGATCCTCCGCCACAGTCAGCCACCATTTTCCAGCCGCCGCCTGCAACGACGACGTCCGAGGCGAAAAAGGATGGTTTTGGCATGTTCTACAACGAGTCCGCCAGCTACCCGACCTGGGACGACTAAGGCAGCCCGAGGCACACTCGCAACCTTCCCACTGTACATACATGCACGCTGGAACCGTTCGAGGCACTGTGCTCTCCGGTGTCGGACTCTGCTCTTCCCACTATCCTCCTCCCAAGAAGTTGGAAAACAACACGTCCGCCATACGTTCCTCGGTTCGTTGCGTATGCGTATTTTTACTGTTAAGTTTTCGCGTTCCCGCAATACTAAGGGTGGTCAGTTCTTGACGAAAGGGATGTATTTCGTATTTCCATCCATTACCATTACGTGCTATCTATCGTGCTATCTCTAGTGCACTATCCCAGTGTACATCGTTGAGCTGTTTGAGCAAGTGAAGAATGTGATAAATGCAAGGACATTGCGGGAAGAAGGGCAACACAAAATGAAAGCATACATACACAAACAGATACTTACAACATATCCTTAAGTTAAGTTAGACTCGTTAGCAGGGAGCAGAGAGGAGAGGTTTTACTTAAGAGGACAGAGTCTTGATTTCTCTCTCGGCAGCTATGGACAATCTTGGGATGTACTATTTTTTCGATCACGTAACATTAGGTTACCTGTTTTTAAATTCTACCATGTACTTGTTAGAGATCCATTTACTGTAGGTCTTTAAATTATATTGTTCATAGCTCGGTGGCGCAGCATTTCAGCAGATTTAACAGTTCAGTTGTGGCCGGAAGCATACTTCAGTTACTTCAACGTGGAAGGAAGAAAGTGAAAGAGGTTTACACTCAGCACACGCGTGCGACTGGGTTTCTTCTCGACGTATTTAACAACAAAACACAAATATTTATGCGACGATTTAATACGCTACGATCTTCAGCTAAATCTACCTGAATCTAGGAATGGCAATCAGACCGAACCGTGTGTAGTTTAGTGTAGTTAAATAGTGGCGACGCTCCCCAAAACGAGCCGATGCGTTCGAGCGCACTGTAAAAAATGCACGCAAAAAAACACACACACTAACATTACAGCACCCACCCAAATTACGACACCCACGTTCATTTCCTATCATCACGTGTCGCATCGTGAATGCATTCAAACGATACATCAGATGTGCGTGCAGTTCTGCAAGAACGCAGGGTATCTTTCCTTGTAGTATCGACTGGCCACCGACTACTGAGGAGCGTTAACACAGTCTGGGGAGGAAGGCAGCAGGCAAAGTGAAAGGATTTTAGATAGATAGCTAGCCCTTTGAGGATTTAGTAAGATGGCAATGAAAGGGGAGGTGATGCAAGCGGTCAGTGTAAGAAAATAGGGACGGGGCCGATGGTGTTCGCTTGAACAAATTCTAACAATTATACATACTAGAAGAAATTGTAAGATATGAACGTATGTGCCATGAGTAAAACTAAAGGGAAGCAGTGATCAGTCACTACTGATCGGCATTGGGCACATAAAGCGAAGGGGAGAACACCCCGAACAGCAGGGACACTCGTTGCACATTTACGTTACGTTTATGAAAAGATGCATTTAAAACAAAATGATATTGTTTCAGCTGTGTCATAGCCGATCGAGACTGTCCGCCGTGATGTGGGGTTTATCTGATTCGTTATCCGCACATGGGAAGGGCCTTGCACCTCCCACATACAGGAATACACACGCTTAACAGCAGATACTTGTATGACTTGTTAAACATTGCTTCCGTTTTCATTTTGTAGTCATTTGTTCAGTCGTTTAAATACGCCCATCGTTAAACCATCTAAGCTTATACGAGTGAATGGAAAACGATACTATCGATGAAGATTGTTTTAATTCCACTACCCTGAACCGTTTCACGCCACATCACTAAACATTCCAGTAACACACTTCAGCAAACATGTTCAAAGCAGTGGTTCATACACATTAAAATAAATGTAAACAAAATAGACATTACGTACGCATAAACAAGTGAGAAATCAGTATCTTTCATCAAATTAAGTGATATTTTACTGTTGAAGTTGTTGGTTGAGTAACATAATAATTATAACGATAATATACACATAATATATGAATATCAAGGAAAACAAACTGGTCGGGCACGAAAGCACGAAGGGATCCAAAGGATAAGCGAATCGATACCACTACTATTACTAATTGTGCATTGTTAAGCTGTACATTTTCGTTGTAAGTCATTTCCTCTCACTCACTAAATGTAACGATCAGCAGTAGCAGCAGTATTCAGTGACCGGGAGTACAATCTCCCCTCTCACTGCTCATCAGCACTGTTCGATCGTTAAAACATCAACACAAACCACCGGGTGTGTTTGGTAGCAAAACGCAAACGTTCGTACTTGAAGCCACTGAAAATATATTCCAACCCATTCATCGTATGAAGTAGTACATTGGGCAGGGAGCAAAACAGAGGACCGGAACCTCCACACGAATGTGCCCTCGAACCAAGGAACCAGCACCATTATCTCGTTTACTTGTACTTTCTTTTCCACTCTGGTTAATCACAATCACTTGCACAATCATTGTCATTTGTACACTTTATCAAAACTGTGACTGTAATATAAGAAAATAAGAGAGAAGCGTAAATTGAAAATGTATTTTCACGCAACTTAGTTGTTACCTTTTGCTATTCATGTAAATGTGTTTTACAGAAAACCAGCATCAAACAGTCACGCAGTTTCAAATCGATACAAAAGAGTTTTAACTTTTCTAAGTGTGATATTTACCTCTACACATTACACATGGATTACCAGTTTACTATGCAATTTTCTCGTAAATCACTTCGCAAATTCATCAACGGTCGACTTAACACAAGATGCACACACAAACACAAGTAATGCGCGCAGTCTTGCTGGTTCGATACTGGTCCACAGTTACTAGAACAAACAAACCCAAAGGATTTAATGTACAAATACATGATACAACTGGAAAGTACTCTTTCCGACCGTTTACGCTAGGGTAACCACTACCAAAGAGGCAGGACAGGCAAATTAATTACAGCATACCGACGAACAAATACCCAACACCATAGATCCATAGAATAGAGTCGCGAAAAAGGCGATCCTTGCCTACAGCAGCAGTGTTAGGTGTACTTCAAGCGCATAGATGCGTCAAAAGAAGCTCCAGTTATTACATAAATATACACATAAAGTATATATATATACATACTTATACATATATAGCTAGTACGTCTATTTCAATTTTTTCCCGAAGCGCCCAGCTACCCACTCAAGCGCTCGTACTACCAGTGTACTTCTTTACGTGTGTAGCCATTAATGAATAAAAAAACATATTTAAGAGAGAAAAAAACATCATTTAAAGAAACCAACAGCAACGTTACGGAAGACATGTTGAAAATTGAGAAAACTTGTTAAATTAACTGCTCTAAGGAATTCGTTATGTGGCGTCAGGAACACCGCTATCGCGAAAGATACGAAACACTCTAATGCGCAAATATAATTAAGTTAAACAGTGGAGCACTTGGAAGAGACAGATACACTATACATACATGTTTGTTGAGTTATCTTAGTGTAAACAGTCACATAAGCAGAAGAATGCCGGTAGCATCACTGTGTAAACATTATACATATACTTATTGCCGAACAACGCAGATTAATCTACTCTTTAAACTAAGGACATCCTTGCTAAATTAAAGCTAAGTGCTCGGACTCTGAATGCCGTTGGTTTGGGAGGGAGGAGAAAATGAAATATTGCCGAAACCTATGAGACAAAAGAAGAAAGCAACTATCAATTTAAAGAGTAAAACATGAGAGAAAACATAAAATGCAATAAAATTAAAAGAGCAAATAGGCATGGGTTTTACTTTTATTCTGAGTGAATAGATTCAACGATTAAAGAGATGTGAGTATAAGGGAATTTGCTTTACGGCTGCACATCCTTAGGCATGCTTATGCTCAGGTCAGCCACAACGTATGCCGCGGCGGCCCAGAGGGCTGCACATTTGTCTAAGTTTTTAGGATCTTCCACTGCCATCGTGTCGCCAGCGGAATGGTGAAACCTAATAGTGTGTCAGACAGGACGCAATTAATGCCAAACATCCCAGCACCGTACCACCAGTTTAACAGTACTTACCAGAAGTATTTTTCATTTTTGTTCAACAAGGACGCTCCAGGGAAGCCGCGCGTCGTCCAGTGGCTTATATCTGGCCCACCATCTGTAGGAGTTTCAAACTCAGTTGCGTTCAAGGGACCCATCAGTCTGTAAGAATTAACGCAAACGTTATGTTTTATGGTTCTACTGCCGCTCTTATAATAAAAATAAGCTCTTACTTGACGATTTCTCGAAAGATACATTCGGCATCAGCATTCCCGACAAAGTCCAGACCCCGCGGCTCAAATGTGCCGATGTCCGATTCGAAGAAGAAATTAAATTCCTTCTGCTCTTGCGCTTTGTGTGCCTCTTTGTACGCTGCTCCACCGTAAAGCCCTTCCTCTTCGCCCGTCCAAAGAATGGCCCGAATGGTACGGCGAGGCCGCAGTCCCATCGCCTTCAGGTACGTCAAGGCTTTCCACGAGATCATGGCACCACCTCCGTCATCCATCGCACCAACACCAACATCCCAGCTGTCCAGATGCCCGGAGACGACAACGACCGATGTGTCGGTGAACGTTGTTCCAACCAGCTCACCGATCGTGTTCCGCGACACAACCGGATCCATCGGGCGGTCGGCCATTTCAAGATGAATCTCCATCTGCTCACCCCGGCGGTACTTACGGAGCAGCATCTGGGCGTCCTCCACAGTGATGCAAGCGACGGGGATCTTCTTCACATCATCCTGATAATGCTGCTGGCCCGTGTGCGGTGAGCCGATCGAGAATGGGGTAATCGAACGGACGAGCGCTGCCACGGCTCCTTTGCGCGATGCTACCGACGCTGCCTGACTGCGATAAACCACCGTCCGACCGTAGCTCTCCCATACCGGCGAAAAAACAACAATCTTTCCACGCACCTGCTCCGCCGGGATGGTTTCGAATTCTTTAAACGATTCCACGGCCAGCACCTCGGCGATGATGCCTCCGCGCGGTGTGCCGACGCTGCTGCCAAGCCCCAGCAATGGAAGATTCTTCCGGAACGGTTTCACCAACTCGGCACTCTCATACCCCCGCACCCAGTGCGGAACGGTCGCATTCTCCGTGTGTACGTTTTCCAGCCCATCGGCCTGCATTTTGTCGATCACATAATCGATGGCTTTCTCCAGCTGCTCGCTGCCGGCCACGCGTGCCCCGAACGTATCGACCAGCTCTGCCAGACCGTTCCAGGTGCGGCCGGCATATTCGCCATTCACTATCTTGTCAACAATCTTGTTTACGATCGGTTGATAGCCACGAATCTCCTTCACCAGGGCTTCTGGCAAATCGCAGCTTCCATCCTGTTGCTTACCGAACGTGTCTACTCGATTATCGGCCACCCCGGCGCTGGCCAGTCCAAAAATCACTCCCACTACGGTGAGAAACAGAATCACGGACGCCATTCTGCTGGCCGATCTACGATTACAATGAAACGATGCCTGGAACACACAGCCTACTTATCGCTAATAGAGCCAGCCGCCACTTCACGATGGCGATAAAGCAAATAATAAACAAAGCACGCATCCCACGGAGATGTTAGAAAAGGAAGGGTTACACATCCTCTCTTTTCGATCAGCCGTCCATAGTTTATTTACCTCGACAGTTGCTGTGATGCTGAAGGCAATGCGTGGAATGGCATTTTTGTTCGTAATTTTAACATCCGGAACGGATTTGTCAATCTCAACAATAAATTTCGTTATTTTTGGATATTAGGAGCCGTAACTAGTGACATTTTTCGGAATATCGATGCTCAGGTCGGCGATCACGTAAGCAGTAGCAGCCCAAAGCGCAGTTATTCTATCCAAAGCCGCTGGGTCTTCCAACTCGATTGTGTCCCCCTCAGTGTGGTGATACCTGCAAAATATTCAGATTGTACCATACATTTCCGTGCTTCAGGTCGGACTATAAAATACTTACCAAAAGTAGTTTTCATTCTTGTTTCGCAATGAAACGCCTGGAAATCCCCTTCTAACCCAATTTCCGATGTCTGATCCGACAGATCCTTCGGTGAATGTGAATTCGTCGTAGCCAGTCATCAATCTAGAGATGGTAGAATTATTGTTTAGATACTATTTTAAAACATAAAATAAATTACACTCATACTTAGCTATTTCAGCAAAAATACACTGGGCATCACTGTTACCGGAGAAGTCGAGACCAGTGGGTTCAAATGTTCCAGAATCCGACTCGAAGAACACATTGAACTCGTCCTTCTCACCGTCGGAATGCTGTCTTTCATATTCACTCGCTCCCTCCAAGTACTGTTCCTCCGCCGTCCAGTAAATGGCTCGAATAGTGCGTCGTGGCCTAAGTCCCATCGCTTTCAGGAATGTCACGGCTTTCCAAGAGACAAATACGCCACCAGCATCATCCGAAGCACCAGTACCCACGTCCCAGCTGTCCATGTGACCGGATACGACCACTACGGAGGTGTTCTTGTAGGTATGACCCTCTAGCTCGCCAATCGTGTTTCGCGATATCGTTGGATCGAGATTCATGGCATCCATTTTCAGATGAATTACCATCTTATCTCCTCGTCGGTACTTGCGCAAGAACAACATGGCATCTTCTACCGTTATAGCTGCAGCAGGAATACGGCGCTCTTCCGGATCATATGAAAGCGTTCCAGTATGAGGCGTTCCGATAGAAAAAGGAGCCATTGAGCGTACCAGCACGGCTGCAGCGCCTTTCTTTGCTGCTACTGATGCTGATTCAGATCGATATTGAACCGTTGCACCGTACCCTGCCCATGCTGGAGCAAAAACTACAATTTTTCCCTCCACTTGGTCTGCAGTGAAGTTTTCAAACTCTTCAAACGATTCCACCGCGATCACTTCTGCCCGGATGCCTTCTGGTGCAGTTCCAACCGATTTTCCAAGTCCCAGCATGGGTAAATTCTTCTGGAATGGTTCTACCAGCTCTGCCCATTCCCGTCCGCGTTGCCAGTGTGATACGATGGCTTCCTCGGTATGCACATTGTCGAGCCCTTCTGCGATCATTTCCTGCACTGCGAAGTCGATCGCATCCTCCAGTTGCTTCGATCCAGTGAGCCGTGGTCCAAACCGATCCGTAAACTCCAGCAAACTCTGCCAAGTCTTGCCCGCATACTCACCAGAAACGATGTGCTGGAAGATCGAATCCACTACCGGCTGATACTGTGCGATTTCTTCCCGAAGTGCAGGAGGAAGTTCACATTCGTTAGGATCTGCTGTTGCGAGATTGATTGAGACGAGTATTGCGCAAAGCGCGCTGAGAAATTCTAACTTCATCCAAAGCATGGTGGAAAACGAATGACCGCAGGTGCTCGAGAATGACGAAGGGGATAGTGGCTCTTTTAACTTATCAGGCTATGCTGCATGAATACACTGAAATATGACAAGATAAAGTTACTTGCTGAAGATAATAAGGAATTTGAATGTATCAACAGGTACTCAATAACCATGTCTAATCATAAGTGCCTGATCTTCTCTATCTATAGACTCTTCAATCAAAAGGCTTTGTAGGCTGTTGATTGAAAAGTGTCTAGTGCATTCGCATTGTTGCATTCGCAGCTGTATGATGAGTTCAGTATTTATAAGCTAATCGATCGTACGGTGTTGGCGTCGTTCTCTTCAAGTTACTTCCATTGTTTAGCATATTGTTGGAGTCATCTCAAACACATGCCAAGTCTTTCTTCTGGATGATTTCTGGATGTTCAGATGGTTTAACAAAAACGGATCTTTATGAAATATCTAAACGTTTAATATTTCACTTCGTAATTGAGAAGCATGACATTCAATCAATAACGTTTTTTTAAGACTATATAATTCTGATGCGACGATCTGTTTGTTTTAAATGATGTCGTTATTTTGGTTTGTAATCCGTTACATCTTTTGGAATATCGATGCTTAAGTCGGCAATCACATACGCAGTAGCAGCCCACAACGCAGTACTTCTATCCAAATCATCAGGATCCTCCAACTCCATCGTATCGCCCTCAGAGTGATGATACCTATTGAACAGGGTAAATGCATTTTTGTTTTATGATTTTATTGTATGTTAAGCTACAGCCTTACCAAAAGTAATTTTCGTTTTTGTTTCGCAAGGAAACACCTGGAAATCCTCTTCTTTCCCAGTTTCCAATATCTGATCCAACAGTTCCTTCGGTATACATGAAATCGTTGAAACCAGGCATCAATCTAGAGTAAGTGATCAATCATTTATAACGATCCAATATACCTCTTTAAGCCTAATCAATAGAAACATACTTAGCAATTTCAGCAAAGATACAGTGGGCATCACTGTTGCCGGAGAAATCAAGACCAGTGGGTTTGAATGTTCCAGAATCTGACTCGAAGAACACGTTGAACTCGTCCTTCTCGTCCTCGGAATGCTGTTTCTCATACTCATCGGCACCTTCTAAACTTATCTCTTCCGCCGTCCAGTAAATGGCTCGAATAGTGCGTCGTGGCCTAAGTCCCATCGCTTTCAGGAATGTCACTGCTTTCCACGAAATAAACACGCCACCAGCATCGTCCATCGCGCCAGTACCCACGTCCCAGCTATCCATGTGACCGGATACGACCACTACGGAGGTGTTCTTGAAGGTATGGCCCTCTAGCTCGCCAATCGTGACATGGCATCTTCTACCGTTATAGCTGCAGCAGGAATACGGCGCACTTCCGGATCATATGAAAGCGTTCCAGTATGAGGCGTTCCGATAGAAAAAGGAGCCATTGAGCGTACCAGCACGGCTGCAGCGCCTTTCTTTGCTGTGAGCCGTGGTCCAAACCGATCCGTAAACTCCAGCAAACTCTGCCCATTCCCGTCCGCGTTGCCAGTGTGATACGATGGCTTCCTCGGTATGCACATTGTCGAGCCCTTCTGCGATCATTTCCTGCACTGCGAAGTCGATCGCATCCTCCAGTTGCTTCGATCCAGTGAGCCGTGGTCCAAACCGATCCGTAAACTCCAGCAAACTCTGCCAAGTCTTGCCCGCATACTCACCAGAAACGATGTGCTGGAAGATCGAATCCACTACCGGCTGATACTGTGCGATTTCTTCCCGAAGTGCAGGAGAAAGTTCACATTCGTTAGGATCTGCTGTTGCGAGATTGATTGAGACGAGTATTGCGCATATCGCGCCGAAAAATGCCAACCGCTCTCGAAGCATGATGCTTAACGAATGAGCAAATGCGTCTGAACGATTGACCTACTTCACTGCCCTTTCTGGCGGGGAATTCAGTTGCCAAATAGACGTAGAAAGGTGATTGTATCACTACGAATTCAAAGCATAATCTCGAGGTGAGTAAAATTTAGATCTGATACGACTATTCAATCGGTTGCGTTCCTGGACTTGTTTCCGTGTATTTGTGACTGTTCAAAGCTGATATTTCTTTTCGTTTCCTTGGCCTCTGAGAACCTGAACAAAGGCGACAATGTATATGATAAAATAAAATCCATCACGAAAGATAACACCAAATTTGAATGCTTTTGTAATGTTATGTTTAATCGATGAATCTTCACTATCGATTCGCACTTCAATCAAATTGGTATTTTGATAACGTTGATTGCAGGGTTCTGTGCATCTGTTGCTGTTAATTCAATGTTATCGTCATTTTAGATAGAGAAACTAAATTACGGGAAACGATTCCCTACTTCACCTTGTTCATTTTGCCTCGCTTTACCGTAGTTTTCATTTTCAGTCGCTTAAGACCTAGTTTAGATTCTTTGTGAACAAATTTACTTTCACGTTGTCGACGTTTTTTGTACAATTGGCGAATGTTTTGCACATCAGTCTCGGTCAGTCCGACTACCGCTTCCTTGGCTGATTTTAAACTGCCGTCCGTATCAGGAACGTATCCTAGAAATTCTCGGCCAGCTGTGAAATCATAGGAAATCAAAATTATTAGTAGCATATTGAAGTGTCACAAAACTCATAAAGTCGTATAAAACTTACCATCGAGACGTGAATCATTTGGAAGGAAGAAAAAGAAATCCTTCCATATTCCCTGCTTCGTGTAATATCCTGACCCAGTTTTGAGTGCTTTGTTCTTTTTCAGTTTTTCTTTTCCTTTCCCCTCCTTTTCACCGTCGGCTTTAGTTTCATGTTTCTTCTGTTTTTTGCGACTCTGTTCATCCTCACTATCGGAAGATTCATACCGGAACTTGGCATCACTTTTCAGTGGCTTATCGTACAGCGTTTCATCTACGTGCATCTTGCTATCGCTGGTATCGTTCGCTGTTCCAAACATTGAAAGCAAACTAAAGCCCTGCGATTGGCCGCGAGACGACAATGAGAAGCTATCCGACACATTGTAAAACTTTTGCTCAGAAACTTTAAAATCTTCCTCCCGCCGTTCTGCCTTTTTCCGGTCGGATGCTTTCACCGCTGGTTCGTGCGTTTCATTTTGGTCCAATTCTTTTTGCTGCGTAGGATCGAACCGTTGCATTTGCACGTTGTTTTTGCTATGAATACAAATAGTCACTAATTAAGCATATGGCGGTAAAGAGCGCCCGTTTTATCAACACTCACCTTTCAACTCGATTTTCCGCAATGATCGGTTTGCCTACCACATTGGAAAGAATCTCCAGTTGCTTTTTTCTTTCCTTGTCCTTTGCCTTCGATTGTGGCGTTTGCCGTTCGGCAGGTTTACCAGCATCGTCATCAAATCGTGCATCCAAACGGAAACGATTGTCCGCCTGATAGGTGGTTTGCATTTCGTACAACTTTTGGCCCTCCTCTCCAAGCATCTGCTTGCGCAAGGTGAAATTAGCCTTGAATCCATCGTCGTCCTCATCTTCCGGCCCATCAAACAGCGACAATTTCTTCTGGCCCGGTGCGTCATCTTCATCCTCAAACGTGATCTTTTTCTTGTTGTTTGCCGTTGCACCGGCAAGAGCACTTTTGATGGCGAGCTGTTGCTGCTCGTACGCTGATTTCAAATTGTTCAGGCCTTGCTTTCGTTTTTCATCTGCTATGCGAGCTTTTTCGCCAAGTTTCTTATCTTCCGTTCGTTTCTGGTGCGGCTTTGTGCGATCAATCACGTCCGTCACCTTCCCGGTAATGGGAACGATTTTCAGTTTTCCATGCTCAATGTACGTTTCTTGGTTCCACTTTTTCACAATTTCATCTTCTTGCTTTGGTGCCTGGGATCTGCGTGTGGGTGCAGTTTGCGGACTGGATGGCTTCTCTTCTTCGCTTTCCGATTCTGAGCTCTCAGAGGAGCTGCTATCATCTTCCTTACCTAGTGTGGGTAATGTGGGTAATGTAGGAAGGCTGGCTACGGGTTCTTTTGCAACTTTTTCCTCCACAGGTTTAGTGTATGGATCTAACAACGAACTATTCTTCTTCTGTGCCTCGGCCTCCTCTCTTTCACGCTTCAACTTCTCTAGGAAAGATTCCTTCGCCCTGGACACGTTCAAGTACGCTCCTTTGTATTGTTGTTGTTTAAACTCCTTGATGCCTTTAGAACGAAAATAATGAACGATTATTCAATCAGCAGCCATGGTGTATGGTTAATGAGCTTTACTTACATTGCGGCACGATGTGGTCCTCCGTCTGAAGTGTCACAAAACCGAACGTATCAACCGAATCATTCAATGGGTTTGTTTTCGTTTTAATCTCTATCGCTTCCACATTGCCATATGCACTGAATTCTTGCCTCAGCTCTTGCTCACTCGTTCCCGCAGGAATGTTGCCGATAAAAAGGCGATGCGATTTTAGAATCATTTTCGTTGCCGGCACTTCTCCAAAACCAGTCGACTGTATTTGTTTTGAAAGCACACGTGCAGTTTGGCAATTCTTCTTCTGACAGCTGCTGAAAACGGTCAAGGTTGATATAGGGAAGATGGGACAGTGTGTTGACTATTGTTGTACTAAAAAGAAAATACCAAAACTAAAATTAACTTTTAATCGAAGTTTGTTTTGTCTTTTTTACCTTTATTTGTTAGTTTTGTTCAAGAAATCAGTCATCAATGAGTTTTATTATTGCACAAAAATCAAGTGAATTCTCTCTTTCAAGGCAGCATTTCGTCAAGAGAATACGTGTACACAGTACTTCATTTTAGTACAAGCTTCGCTGCGTTCAACGTCCCGGAGAATCACCAGAAACAATGTGCAGGCGAGACTTTTTTTGTGAAATTCTGCATGTACAATTTATAAATAGTAGTAAGTAATAAAAAGTGTCTCTGTGTTATTTCCAATGGTTCTTGGAGAGTAAAGTTACCGGCAGCTTCAGCTGCTTGAAAAAACAGCTTGCATTTTTTTACAACATCACACCTTCCCAAGTGATGTTCTGGTTGCGTTTGATCCGATCGTAAATGGAAATTGAAGCCTATTTTAGTGAATATCATAAAACTACAAGCCGACTGTTTTACTATTGTTGGGACCAATTTCGGACACCTTTGCAGCAAACCGAGAGCAGTGTAAAAGCAGCTGAGTTTTGCTCTCAAAAGGTGAGAACCGTTGATTTAATTATATATTCTTTAGCAACTCGTTAGATATTAAGGATTTTTCTTTTCATCAACAATTCTGGTTTACCTTCACCGATGACTTTGTTGTTGACCATGGCAAAAAGACACATTTGTTCGGGGCAGTGTGTGTGTGTGTGTATGTGTGGTTAGTTATTTCCATTTGCCGGTGCATCACCGTAGCTCGATTTTCCTATGCTTTGCTTTCGTTCGGCCTGTCTCTTCAGTTTGACGAAGGTCCTTGGGTCGATTACCTGCATTCAACGCGGTACAGGCAGCGTGCCCACAGTGACTTTAGCAAGCAGTAGGCAAAAAAGGATATCCATGGACACCCGGGATACCTTTCGGAGCCTTTTGTCGCATGGTTCATCATAGCCAAAACAATGATCAATGCCCGACCCGGTCCTACCCGGTCCCGTCCTTCGCTGAAGTGGGTGCAGGATTGTTTGTAACGGTCGGAGATCTTTGTTTGCGATTTTACTATTTCATCGGAAAGTACTTGAAGCTCCCGGGGGCCACGGTTTTTTGCAGAAGGCACTCCAGCATCACTCCAGGGAGCGAATGTATTTTTTGCCCATTTGTTTTGAGGCAAATTTGTAGATGCTTCGCTGTCGGTGTTCGTTATCGGATTAGTCAGAAGTGGTGGCATAGTGGTAGAGGGTTGTAAAATCGTTTATCTGATGCCTCCGTTGGCGATCAACGGGTTCGTTGTCGAGGGTACAACACAACCACCAACGATCACCCGAGAAGGAAACTCCCTTTTGTGGATGTGGACGTAGAATAATAATAAAAAAAATCGTATAAAATTGTTCGATTAAGTGTTCAATAATAGGTTTCTATAGGAAGGAAAACGTCCCAAAATGAGCATACAGGCACACACCGTTCGCCTAAGGATGTTTTCTCTCATGACCGTTATTGTTGGCCGTCCGCTGCTGGTTTGTGATATATGCGACCCGAATCCCGAATCTATAGAATCTAAGAAATGTGAAATGAAAAATGAGCAGACCCTACGGTTTCTACTGCAGACCTTCTGGCCCCGGCCATGCATAATACCCCAGTTTCGATGCGATCCTTCCCGATCCCGGGGTCATTTCGAGATCTGTTTTGTGTTGTTTTCATACTCGATCCACTCCATTTCTCGTTCATTTCAGTTTAGGATGGCTTTTGTAAAATGGGAGAAAAAATACGGGCTTCCAGCACCAGCACAATAGAAAATACGCACCGAAGTGATCCTTCAGCGTGCAGCGTGTTATTCCCGCGTTACGGGTTGCATTCAATTCGAATGAAAGATGTTTTAAAAGTCTATTAAGCAACACAAAGCTTTCTTCGGTTCGATTGTGTTAGGGATGCATGGACGGTACGGCAAGGGATGCTTGCCATCGCTCCGTCTGTCGACTGTTGTTTGGGAAGACCTCATGGGGAGCAAACAGACACACGGAGGTGGAGTGCAGTGGTGCAGCGTGTAGGAACTGTTTCTTCATCATAAGCCACTTTACGACCATTGATGGGTGAAGGACTTTGCTTCCTGCTGCTCATACACTCTCAATACCTCCCTCACGTAGTGCCAGGGATGAAATTGGTACTCTATGCCCAAAGAAAGACAGAGAGCGGAGAACACAAGAATAAGCAACACCTTAACGGCAAATATGGTGCATGTTTCTCACACACGAAACAATCTTCAGTCCCAATAAGCTCGGCACAAATCTTCCTTTCGCTTCGAACGACGGCGATGATGGCGATGACGACGGACACCTCGAAATTGACAAGCGGGTGTTTAATGAAGTGACAGTCAATTATTTTTCCCGTTTTTCCTTCCCAAATAGCACACAACGAACCCAGGAACGAACCGACGTGAGCGACAGAACGCCGAATTCATTTCCAAAATCCCCAACGGACCGGGCGAACGCGGCGCGCTACCCCGTATAATATTGTTGACGCGTTGTTTCGTGGCAAAGTTTTTCCTTGCCACCACCAAATGATGTTATCTTGTGATGTATATGCTTTCTTTCCACGATGCTGTTGTTCGAAGGTTTATATGCCTGTGCCTTCTCACCGCATACGGGTGTGCATTTCCCCAGTGAGGTATTGGTCCCCTTTTTTTTTTGGGTAGCAGTGTAGGGATGATAATGATGTCTTCATCAGAACATATTCTGACAGCTTTGCAAGATGTAGGAAAAATCATTTTTGTCAGTAAATC
>AXCO02002409.1:0-28010 GCA_000473525.2 Anopheles melas | reverse complement strand
AACGCAAAATAATTGCAAAGATATTTATAAATTCTCGTAGTATAGGGGCGTTCCCGTAGTACAGTCGTTAATTCGCACTACTTAATAACATGCCTGTCGTGGGTTCAGGCCTCATATAGATCGTTCCGCCGTAGGATTTACTCTCCGGCTGCGTAGATGCCCAACAGAAGTAGAAACTCCACGGTACAAACGAAGGTGTTTAAAAAATTATCTTCCCAGTTGATCCTGCTACTATGCACATCGCAAGACACTGATTTTGAGCCAGTGCCGGAAGTGAAATTGACGCTAAACCCGAGTTTGATCTGGCACTAAATCGTATTAATCCTGGAGCTGATCATGCATGCATACCAATCCTGAAGCTAATCTTCAACCTATACCGGTCCTTATATTCATCCAGAACCCATAGCGATCAAGGAACTGGTCCTGAACTCAAACCCGTTCTGGAATTAATGCTCCTAACGTCCTAGAATTGTTCCATACTGATTCTGGAGCAGATCGTTGACTATTATTGGCGCTGAAGCTGAACTTGCACCTATACCAGATTTGTAACTGATCCTGAATCCATTGCCATCCTAGAGATGATTTAGAATCCATACCAGCCCTGGAACTGATCCCAAATTCGTAACGGTCCTGGAATAGGTTCTGAACCCGTAACAGTTTTCTTATATCATATCGCAAAAAAACTGTACCTGACCTGTCTCAGTCCTGGCCCAGGAACCAGTACAGTAACTGCTTTGATCCTATGAACCTGAGAACTGATTCAGCTACCATACTGATCAATTCTCGGCAGCAGTTGCTTGAAAAACGCAGCGTAGTTTAGGCTTAGCTTTTCAAGTATCCAGGAAGTCACAACAATAATGTTCGTAATCGTAAATTTTTAGCTGCCGAGCCGCATTCCGCGAATGAAGACGTACTTGAAATTTGTTTTAAACTAAATAATCACATTGTTTATAAATATAATAATTGCTGATAACCAAGCCTAAAGAAAGGTCAGAGGATAACATGAGGGGAAAGGAGATAGGATAAGACACTGTTTTCCGAGATAGATTCCAACAGCAATATTAAACGCTCGTGAAATGTAATTTCAACCTTCTGAATCTCTTACACACTATCTCAGTTTTGTTGTACCAGATCAGTATCACACAATCAGTATCATCAGTATGTACACAACCAAAATTAACTACGACAGGAACAAGCACAACTTCAAACCCGTAACGATGTAAACACGTGTTGATAAGATCCGTGACACGTAAATCATTACAGGCAGGTGGTTTAACCTTGTGCTTTGTTTATTTCTCTTCTAGATTCGGACTCTACCTGCGACTGTTTATCGTGATGGGAGTCACCTGGTCGCTGGAGATTATCTCCTGGGCCGTCGATAATAATGCCTGGATATTTTACGTCTCGGACGTGTGCAACTGCATTCAAGGATTTCTCATTTTCGCCCTGTTTGTGTTGAAGCAGAAAATTAAACGATTAATCTACAAAAAGTAAGTACCATCGCGCTAGTGTGTAGTGCGCTGACTATGTCTATTGTACCGCTGTGACTCGAAGACCCGGAAGATCCATTTGCCGCTTTTAGTACATATCAACCATGATATCTATCTGTTGTTCTACCACATCCGTGGCGTACCTCGATACCACTTGATCTCGCGATTGTTTCGATTTGAATCTTTTCCTTCTCTTACCCTCTCTCTTTCTTTGTTTGTCTCTTTCTTGCCCATTGCGATCCATGTTTATGTGTGTCTGTGTGTGTGTGTGTGTGTGTGTGTGTGTGTGTGACTTTTTGTGTGTGTGTGTGTGGATATTAAGGAAAGGGGACAATACTACTACGTGACCCGGGTGTATATGTTCGTGCTGTGATGCTCGATGATGATGCTCTCCCTTGTGATATTGTGCTGTGTCTTGCTTCCGGCGTGCTGTTCGTGCTGTCGTCTTTTCATTGGCCGTGGGAATGTTTGTCAGGTGATCAGAGGTAACCCGAAACCGAACTGGGCGCTTGTTTGGTTTGCCAAACTGTACAATTACTGACAATTGCCCCTCCCATGGGCGGAAGTGGTGTGTAGCTTTGCTTGGTTTCTGGTGACGATCGTTGCGATAATCCTGTCCTTTTGTGTAAGCTTTTAATGTCTCAAGGTGGTGAAGTCTAACATAATCCACTTCTTCTGCTGCCCCTAATCTCACTCTCTCTACACTCCCTTATTTTGGGTGACTACTGCGGAATAACGTTTATCTGTAATCTGTTGATTAACAAACATTGAAAAGGTGTTTGCAAACCACCTAACAAGTTCATTATTAAATCTAATAACATCTACGCTAAGCGCTTGCCGCTTTTCTGCCCGTTGTGTGCCTAACCGAAGAAAACGTTTGTCTTGCTTCGTTTCTTACTCCCCGTCCAGGTTCGGTATTCGGGAGATCCGACAGGAGCAGAAGACGTCATCGTGCAGTACGCGGACAACGGCCACCATGGTTTCGTCCTACCAGGAGTCCAAGTCGGACAACCCGCTGGTTACGCGTGAGTCGAACGCGATCTAAGGCGGCTGAAAGAGAGCGCAAGATACGATCGGCAACAGGCGTTCGATCCCCACGAAGGTGTTTGTTTTGCGCCAAATCTCATATACGATGACCGAGCGAGACATTGTTCCAAACCAAAGAACGAACGTGAGAGAGAGAGAGAGAGGAAGGCGAAACAGCTCGGCTCTACCAATTGGTTCTTGACGGTAGCTCCTTCTGGACTGCGACGATCATCACCACGATGTTGTTGATGTTTGCAAGGAACGTATAAGCGCAACAACAACAACAATAAAAACAGTATTTCTTGTTAGATGTAGTACAAAAATGTGTGTGAAATGGGAAAATGAATGTAAAACAACTCAAACCTACCTCACCGCTGAAAAGAGCTAACAGCTGGGGAAAACAAAAGTAAAAGCCCCTTTGCAAAAGTTGTTTCGCCGTGAAGATCGCATTTATGTGGAAAGTGAACAGGGTGACAAGAGGAAAATTGACAGATTTAGTTTTAACCGATGTGACGTAGTTTGTAAAGTGTACTTAGACGTTATTGAATTAAGAGGATCACCCGAATCCACAACCAATAAACAATGCATGTAGAAACTTTAAAACAAGTTCAAATGTTCATTAGCTGAGTCTCATTGGATTGGGATGCGTATGCAAAGAATGTACTGTAATGCGATCGATCCTCGCGGAACCGTAACCCTTAGTTACACCAAATGCACTTACGATCGTAACACTGCACCGGCATATGTGGTGCTTGTTGAATTTGCCATAAATATTATGACTCCATCGCACATTACTCACGCACCACTGTTGTTTCATCTTCTCCGGGGCCAGTTTCGGATGAAAGCGGAAGTTCAAACGCGTGCAATGAAATGTTCCGAAAATAAGAAAGATCCTCTTTCACACGCCCCTATTGTTTACTGGTTGTAAGGTACCGGGCACCGTAGCTGCAGGAGGGAAGAGCTCGCAATGGAAATGGGAACCACTCACACGCAAATTGTTAAACAATTGGTTCTGTGACGAAATGTGGCGAAGGCGGTGGTAGCTTGAGGATGATGATGATGGGACCAAAGGCAATGATCATGATGGTATGGTTTGTGTTGAAGAGAGGGAATTTTTACTTTTTTTCGCGAGAACATAAACAAACATTCATCACTTTCTGCCGGCGGGAAACGTTATGTTGGATGGGGGTTTCCCGAACAATAAAAATAGAATAGGATTTTTTTTGTTGGAATAATCTGCATAAATGGTGTGAGTAAATGTAAACATTTGAAGGTATTGTTGTGCGGGGCATTAAACAGGTTGAAGAGCTGGAAAATGATCAGTTTGAAATAGTCGTTAGCATGTGGGATTGAATACAAATTTTAAACTATAAAATATTATGGAAAACACTAAAAATATTCAATACACAATATTGTAAAATTGAATGAAAACAATCAGATTAATTCAAAAGGACCAAAAGTTTAAACCTAATAGATTGAAACAATTAAAAATTCTACATTCCCATGCTTCTCAACCATAACATATAAAAAAACGCACAATTATATTCAACAATTAAATATTGAATAAAGTGAAAGATTATAAAGCAATTAAAAACGAAAAAAGCAACATGAAACAATCTTAACAGAAAAAAGCTCCCTACAAAAACTCTGCGATATCAATGGAACGACTTGTTTTCCAAACACTTTCTTATCAATCATCATCGGTGCTGCTCAATCTCCCTATCGCAAACATTACATGCAGCGGTTGGCTTGCAGTCGCAGAGGGTGACATCGTCGCCTTTTACACACGCACACGCGCGAGACTGGGTCAATCGGACGTTGTTTGGTGTAAATTGCCGTGAAGTGAAACATAAAATAAATTGTAAAATTGAGATTGTGGTAAAAATGATTGGAAGAGGAAGAAGTGGCAAGCAAAACAATCGCACACAAACATACAACAGAAACCATAAGGCATAAGGAAATGCGGGCGTGTGTGGTCGTGTCGATTGTTTATTGACTGTAAAAAGTGTAAAGCGCCAACGGGTTTCCCTGTAACATAAACACTCTAGCTGATCGGGTCTAATGTCGGTGAAAAGACCACACCCTCTGTGTGTGTGTGTGTTTGGGAAATATAAAGAGAGCAAGAGCATCGGTATTTAATTAGACTTTCATTGTGCAACTATTAGGACTCTGGGGGACTGGGTGTAGGAGGAGCTCATAGAAAAGGCCGCAGAAGCGAGCCGCGCGCTAAATATCTTGAGTTCCTGTGTTCACACTTTGGTGTAATTATGTCGTTGGTGAAGGACGACGAAACATAAAACTTCCACCCCCGTGTAAAGGGAAAGTCGGTGGGGTGGATCTAGCGGCTGCTCCACCGAAATGATTCATCCGCGTGGCTTGGATCGCGGTGATGTGTAAGTGTGTCCGCGGCTACAATATCTTTAGGTAGTGGTTAGTATGCGAACCAACCATTTCGGTTGGTGATGTGCAAAGAGAAACGATAAGAATTCCGCGCGAATTGAAATATACACACAGCTACACAGCTACACAGGATCATCTGTTTCGTTGTTTCGACTCCAAAACCGCGTGCCCCAACCCCAATTCGTGTCATCCCGCGTTTGGGCAGGGTGTGATGTGTGGTGCGCGCGTGCGATATTGTTGAAAATAGCTCCAAGCATTGGACACAACACACACCGCCACCGGACAACATCGCAGCAGTACGCGTTCGACCGTGGCCGCGAGCTGTTCCTCTTCCTAGACTTCCTGGTTTGGGGAGTTGTGTTGCGCGAAAAAAAAGGGTGTGCAAGCGTTGCTATGGTGTAAAAGCATGCGGGCAGCAGCAAGTAGGCGGTGCAGTGATGATTGATTAGTAAGTGTGATTAAAAGAGCAAAACCGTGTGTGTGTGTGTGTGTTTTGATGACTTAAATGATAGGGTCTGAACGGTGCGAAAGTAAAGCGTGTTAATAAAACAAGGGTCACGAATACTTACGGTACAAATTGGGTTCGGGCGCGCGCGTCAAAAGCCCCAAGTGTGATGATGATGTGCGGTGAAGTGACGCAACGTGTGCCTTGTTATCGGGGCGTGATAAGACCACGTCCGGCACAGCGGCGGCAGTGTTGGTGGTGGCATTCGATGGCATTGCTTTGCCTGGGGACGCTGTTCCTCCGTATCGGTGACGTCGCCGCAGCAAAAACTCCCTGTCCGTTGGTGGAGTCCATCGATATTAGCAACGGCGTGGAGAATGCGGATGGTTCCATCGAGCTGGACGGCGTTCGGTACGGGTCCAATCAGTACTTTCGCGATGCCAACTCAACCGTCCGCGGATGTGTGTGCCTCGTGCGCCAGTGTCTGCACATCTGCTGCCCGATGGGGTCGCCCGAAGGGGAACCCTGTCCACCGGTGGCGCTGAACGTGAACTTCTCCATGACACCGGACGGGACGGTGCACGATGTTCGCAACCTGCTGGACAGCCCGAACTACCATCTGCTTTACTTCAATCCGGAATGTTCGGGCGCGCTGCTAACACTGTTCGGGGACGAGTACATCGTGCGATCGGTAGGTGATGTCGCCGAAAGATTGAAGTTTCAATTTCGATGCAACATGCAAACACTTTGGAACACGTGCTCTCTCTCTCTGTTTCAGGACGGATTGCTGGCGTACGGTGCGTCGACGTACGACTATCGGCACTACTGCTTGCAGGCCGACGAGCCGACCGCACTCGCCGGCTACTGTGAAACGGTGGATGTACTCGCGATGCATCGCATGTACTCGATCGGTAAGTTAGCGAGTAGCGACGGCCATCCAAGCAGGCGTGCATTTGTTGTGTACACGCGTATTTTGGGCGTATTCTGGGGTCGTCCTTGGGGGCACAGCCACACGCAGGAAAATGTTTACATGTCCCGCATGGGCGCGCGTGCAGTGCATTAGTGGATTTGTTTTCGAACGGTGGGGCACCTTGCTTGTGCTGTAGATTTCGACACGGCAAGGAAGAATTCCGATTGAGCTAGGTCAAAAAGGTGATAACGAGTTTAGCGCGACAGTGAGGGTTGTTTTTTTTTTTTTGGGAGGACCGGGATTTAGATAAGCGTGAAATGAAAGGTAGCAATAGATAGGCCTTTTACTTTTCTTATTTCAATAGACAATCTTGGTTATTTATAACTGCCTTTGACAGTAAATGGGGTTGAAAGATAAAAGCCACAGAGACAAAGCGTACAAAACATTATTGGCTTACGGTAGCTTGCATTTGTAAATAAGCGTTAGATCACGTTTTAATGCTGCCATGAGCAAACTAGCTATCGACAACGAACCGAATGGTTTTATCTATTTCTAAGTCACAAGGCAAATATTGGGAGGCAACAACATCTCGATTTCATCGGAATAGGTACTTTTGTAAGGTATGTTGTCCCGTTGCAGTGTAGCGGAAAGTCAATACGAGCTGGTCAGATACTTAAGATATTCACAATTGAGGATGGTTTGTGATTTTAATGGATATTTCATCTGTTGAACTCAAATCAACGGGAATTATGATGAAGAATAATTACTTTTTGTGTTAATTATTTTAAAATTGACGATTTGCTATTGCTTTTAATTTGTATTGGTTGTAGGGGCAGTGCCATTTGAGGTTTTAGGTAAGCTAGAAAAGGTTTATTTTCATGAGAAAAGATAAAATCCAACCAAACACCCCATGAATAGCCTATTAGTATGTGTTAATTTGAAATAGTTGAAATTAGTACCTAATAAGGCTTCTTTGGGAGTAAAACTCAATGGGGAATAAGTGTGCATCTTATTTATATTCATTATTATGTATGCAAATATCGTGAAGAAGTCTGTGGAAAGCAATATTTTAAAACAAACACCACCACAAACAATATCGCATTAATGCAGTGCAGGTGGAATCGATTAAACCTCGCACCAATCGCCTTAAGTAACGAGATGGTGCACTCCACCCCAAAACGTAGATCGTAATCTTGCCGAGTTTCTGCCACAACACCATCGAGTCGTCTCCCCATGGGTTATGAGCGGATCCGCTAACGATGTTTGCAGCCACGTTCTCTGTGTTTGCCCTTGTCCCGTAACACGATACTAGAACAACGAAACTGTGCGGCTTATTCCCAACAGGCATCATCCTGTCGCTTCCCTTCCTGGTGGCTACGTTCGTCGTGTACGCACTGCTGCCCGAGATGCAAAATATCCCCGGCAAGTCGCTGATGTGCTACGTGGCGTGCCTGACCGTCGGCTACCTGCTGCTGGCGCTGATGCGCTTCAGCGTGTACAGCTACCGGTCGGGCTGGTGCGTCGCGACCGGGTATCTGGTGTACGCGGCCCTGCTCGCCAGCTTCTTCTGGCTGAACGTGATGGCGTTCGATATTTTCTGGACGTTCGGGGGCAGCCGGGGCCGGTCGAGCGAGCGGCGCAAGTTCCTGTACTACAGCCTGTACGGGTGGGGTGCACCGCTGGCTATCGTGGCGCTCGTCGCCCTGCTGGACAACACCGAGTTCGTACACGAGTCGATGCGGCCCCAGATCGGTGCGGAACAGTGCTTCGTCAGCAGTAAGTGTCAGCAGCTGTTAGGTCCCAGAAGGGGTTAGTTTATCGCTCTAACACGTTGTGTGTTTTTTTTTCTCCATTGTGCGTTCACCGTCCCAGCGGAGATGCTGATTGGGTTCCTGTACATGTATCTGCCCATGCTGCTGCTCGTCAGTGCCAATGTGACGTTCTTTGCCGTGACGGCGTACCGCATCTTTCGCATGGAGCAGGCGACCGCTTCCGCCCTGTCTGGGGAATCCCGGCGCCACACCAAGTACGAGAAGGATCGCAACAGGTAAGGGTGTGGCCCTTGTGGACCGGGTCCACCATTAGTGTACCGGAAGTTGCGACTCACTGTGTGCTCATTTCACATCCTCCCCATGCAGATATAGTTTGTATTTGCGGCTGTTTATCATCATGGGCGTGACCTGGACTGTGGAGTTCGTTACCTGGCTGGTGCGCGAACCGTCCTGGCTGATCTATCTGGTCGATATCTGCAACTGTCTGACGGGCATCTTCATATTCGTGCTGTTCGTGTGGAAGCAGAAGGTGAAACAGCTGCTGCTGAAACGGTAAGTACCTCATTCCTTCCGATACCCCCCGCCCCCCTCCCTTTGATGTGTGCCCCAGTGTTGCCAGCCCTCTCTTGTTCCCTCTGAAGGGCGTGCGGGCGTGCACCCACTCCCGTCCGCATTCCGGGCAGGTGATGATGATCGCCAACACATAGTCAGCCCCATGGCCGTGACGCCGTGTTTACCCGTTCGCAGATTCGGTTTCTCCCAGGCCTCCGCCAGTCGGAACGATCAGCACACCAACAGCACCATCAGCACGACGCGTACGACCGACCTGAAGGCAAACGCGGAGTCGCGCCTAACGGATGTGACTCACGGGAATTGATGGAATGTTTACGCAATGGACGCGAGCACGACGCACCGAACCGAGCGACCGACCGGCTAATGTACTGCCGTCTTCAATTGGTGATCGACCATTGTTTCATGTACGGATGATGATTGACCATTAGGCGTGCGAGCATGGCCATGACCACCAACCTTAAATAGCAATCAGTGCAAGTATATTGCTGTTTGCATTTTTTATGGCACATTTCGTCTGATCTTTTGGGGAAGGTTTAAGTGTGTGTGTGTGTGTGTGGAGCGTGCGAAATGATGCATCTTCGATCACATGACCTCATTGTATTTGTAGGGATTTTCTTTGCTGTCGATATCGGATAAAGACTTTCTTCATAGATAAACAGTCATTGACTACATCGTTTTGAAAAAAAAAGTATTAAATTGATGAATCCTTCTTCTTCTATGTGGCTTAATGTCCTACAGGGACCTGCTGGTCTATATTGGCTTTTGAGACTTAATTCAGTATAACTCACCCGTATAGTAAGTCCTTGCTACGAGGGGGACGATCCATTCTAGGCTTGACCCCATGACGAGCATGTTATTGAGTTGTACGAGTCGTACGTGAAATAATCCTAAAGTATTCCAATGTCACACGCAACACGAATGGAATAGCGAATACTCATGCAAAAAACGGTAAATCGATAGGAACAATTCAAACTGTCGAAATATTTCACACCTGCCTTGAAATATTTCAAATCGAGCCGGTCGAGCAAATGTTTCATCGATTTTCATTTAAAAATTAAACTCCAACCGTCATTTTCAATCACGTTTTGGCGGCTGATTTTGATAAGAAGAACAACAAATATGCAAAAATACTTACCCAATCGTATGTTTAACTGTAATCGACTAAATTATATGAAAAATTACTTAAAGAGCATCCAGCATTTGAACAATAGTTATTCGAAAACCGCTTAGTGTAAGACATTCGCAATGTAAATCAGTGTTAATTCCTTGTACTCTTCAGAGTACTTCTATCTACCTCTCTATATTCAGATTAAAATTATTCCAGATTATTCCAGCTAGATACGTGAAGAAGTACAAGCGATCGCACCAACAGCCACAATGACTCACCAACATGCATGCATTAAAGTGATTCATAAATCTTGATATTTTCAACGCATTAGGTAAACACAACTATGCAGAGCCAGATAACAACCATCTGTTGCTAGTGTGCGCGCTTTACATTCTGTATATTTTGGTATGTTTTGTGCGGCGTCGTCGCTGGTCGTTTGAACTCAACTACAAAACTGCTTTGTACTTTATGAAATAGTGTATGTTTAGTTTGCTAATTTTACAACAACACAGCATGTAAAGAGTATTGCATCGATACAAGGGATTGTAGTATTGTGTTAAGCAGAAAAATAAAACTTAAATTGTTCAATGTCAAGGCATCAGTGTTTCTGTGCTTCAAGTGCTGTGTGGTCGAGCAAATTGAGAACAATACTACTGTTTGTGTGTGTACCATTCAATTCCCACTTTCTGAAACATCTTCTTCACCTCGCAGATGTTTGGGGAAAGTGATTAGCCAGTGTGTGGAGTTTTTTTTTATGTTGTTGCTCGTTTTCTTCTACCTCGCTTTCTTCACAAATGGACATTCGATAACTCTCGGTACACAATCGTAAGTATGTTTATCGCCCCTACGGATTTCTGGGATGGGGATTGGGGCACGACCAAGACGATGTACTCAAAATAGAACTACCTACCAGCCGGGCTAAAGAGAGCGAGAGTAGTATCACTGTTTTGCTCCAAATCTGCTCGGCTGCTAAGGTGTTAAGTAATTTCTTCAGGGGTGGTGGTGGTGGTGTCTGTCTGGAATAGGACCTTTTCGGATTTGTGTATAAACAAAGCTTCGTTGATGCTTCTTTCTGTGTGCTCTTGGTGCCGAAATCTGTTCTCAGTGCTCCCACACGCGGTGGCGATTGTTAGCCGCAAAGCATCCCCCCTAGAGGATGTTGGAGATGTAGTGAAGCGATTGGTCACGATCTCCGGTTGGTTTTACAGGTGGCAGATACAACCATTGCAGTGCTAATCGGAACGTGGTCCACTCAAGTCGATGGTAAAGAAGTGCGTTGTAAAAAGTGTCTGTGATGCAGCTCTACAGTCGGTTCTGTGCTGAAATGATCTTGATCATTTACTGTGCAATCATTGAAATTAAAGTCGTCCACGGTGACCAGATGGATCCCTTCGATTGTCCCGCTGCAGAACGGATAGATCTAACGGAGGGTGTCCCAGATCCCCAAGGTTCTATTCGATTCGCAGGGAATGTTTATCCGTCCGAGAACTACACCCAACGCTCGGACCACAACCATCGCTACAGCTGCGTGTGTGCCGTGCGCAAGTGTGTGTACGTGTGTTGCTATCACATTAATCGAACGGAATGTGAACAATCGGCCCTGCCCTTAAATCGAACTAGCCTAAACCGAGCGAGCTGGAGCGACGTGGACTTGCTGGAGGAGATTGATCTACGGGAGAGCAGCGAGTACTGGCTGATCTATGCGACGCCACCGGCCTGGAGCAGTATGCCCGGCTACTCGCTACAGATCGCGGGCCACGAAGGTGAACTAATTAATGTATGGGTACCGAAAGCGTGGCGGAAGAGGAAGCGATAGTGCGGTAATGTGTTATGTGATGTTTATGATGCTTTGCAGGATGGAAGCTTTGCGTATGGGACGAAAGTGTACGCGAGCAGAACGTACTGCATAAATCCCGCCGAAGATTCGACGCCGCACGTGTGGATAATGGAAACGGACGAGCATCTGGAGGTGCACCGGTGGCATTCGCTGGGTGAGTTGGGGATGCTGGGGTTGTAGTTTATGAGGTCTTCTGTTTGTTGTGTGTGAAGTTGGCGTGCGTCCTTGTTGGTGTTGTTCAACTTGTTTGAGGCATTATGTAAAGTTCTAAAGTAAAGGCGATCTTCAATTCCATGATATCTTCCGATATTCAGAATTATCCATTAGAACGACCACAACCCGTGTTCCACAGAATCTCAAAATAGAACATGATCTTATGTGCGCTGGAAAACGAAGCTGATGCATGATATGAAATGATCAGCACTGTATTGCTAGTAGACAACTATTTCCCGTTAAGCTATACAATGAATAATCCCTCTCTGTTCTAGGTATGATCATCTCCATACCGTTTCTCGTAGCAACGTTGATCGTGTACGCTCTTATACCGGACTTACGTAACATCCCTGGGAAGTCGCTGATGTGCTATGTCTTAATGCTGATGGTTAGCTATCTGGCACTGATACTGATCAAGCGCAGCGTGTTTGATGGTTCACCCGATTGGTGCACGGGTATCGGTTATGCGTACTACTTTTCGGTAATGTCGAGCTTCTTCTGGCTCAATTTGATGGCGTTCGATATCTTCTGGACGTTCGGTGGAAGGCGACGACGGACGACTGATCAGGGGAAATTTCTACTGTACTGCTGCTACGGGTTTGGCAGTCCGTTGATCTTCCTGGCGATCGCACTGGTGGCGGATCATACTGAACTTATGTATACGAGCCTACGGCCAGGGTTCGGAGATGGGCAGTGTCTTTTTAAGGGTATGGAAGGGTTTTAATGTTGAATTACATTTGATAATTAACATTGTCTTTAATTTTAGGAGAGCAATTTGTATCATTTTTGTATCTGTACCTTCCGTTGGTGCTGCTGGTGAGTGCCAATCTGTTCTTCTTCATCTGCACTGCTGTCAAGATCAACAGCATAGAGCGCACGACAGCGGCAGCTCTTCAAGGAGAGTCGGGACGACACAGCAAGTATACGAACGAACGAAATAGGTGAGTGAACTACATGAAGTAAACCAAATTAGAGACCCTCATTGAGCTCGTCCATCGCAGATATGGCCTGTACGTTCGACTGTTCGTAGTGATGGGTGTAACGTGGACGTTTGAGTTCATTACCTGGATCGCTGACGCACAGAACTGGCTAGTGTATGCGACGGATGTCTGTAACTGCATCAGCGGTGTGTTTATCTTCTTCCTGTTCGTGTGGAAACGCAAAGTGTGGAAGCTGCTGCAACAGAGGTTAAGTAGCGCAAGGAGCACTGGAAGACGAGCGGGCGTAAGCTTACTGAGGGTGGTTCTCTTTCTGATTGCAGGCTTAGCGGTAAGGAAGTGCAAAAACGCAACCAGGCACTGTTTTCGGTGAGCGGTACGAGAACCACTAGCTTGGCACCGGGCCGCAAACTGTCCACCTTAAAGATGGATACTTCCAGTTTCTAGTGGTGTTTAGAGGTGAATGTTTTAGGTACCAAGTGCCATGAAAGTGAAGGTAAATAGAGTAGATCCGTTGTACGCTTTGTTTTATTTTAAGAGGATATTAGCTGGTATTCGATATATTGAAAAACAGTTAATCGTCAAGATGTCACCAGAACCAGAACAATTTTGAAGTCACATAGAATGATCGAATGTGTAAGGTACATTTACAGTTAAAAATTTACCGTAGCCTTAATTTTTTTTTAAAGTTAAATTGTTCATTGTCAACAAATTCGTAACAACATTTGAGCATTTGAGCTAAAATGTCAAATAAATTTAAATGTTTATGAACTGCCAGTAATCGTTTATGTGTATGTTGCTCTTTCTTTTCCATTGATTTGAAACCAGGTGTAATAAGTTAAACGGCAGATTTATTCAATATACAAATTAAATCCTAAAGATCAAGATTTGATCGTACGCAATGTTCGTTTAACTGTGAATGCACAATTGCTTACGATGTTTAAAATGTGTATGGAATTGCATGACCAACGGTCGCCAATAATCGCCCATAGTGAACTGTCTGATGTTTGAGCTACTCTCCACTAGGTGACGCCACCGTAGAACATGCTTCCGCGACTTGAACAGTGCAATTCACAGTTTTTGAAGCACAATTTCTTTGTGAACGCGTACAGAAACATGAAGTGCATTCTTTCATCTTAATTTTAATTTATTATCAACGTGATGAAGCATTTAATCGCTCTATATTCATAAAAATAAATGCCAGCAAACACGAGCCTATTGACTGCTTAATTTTCTGGCAAACACAATAGCAGTATTTAGTTTCGTATTTAGTATAAATAGTATAATAGTATTTAAATGTATATTTCTAGTCCGTTCGGTTATGTTTGGCAAAACAAAAACCTTTAAAACTATGATACTCCATGAACCCTCCCGAAGGGCGTTGTACAACGGCCACATCCTTCAGAAAACATTTCGCCAGCACCGTTCCATAAATCATCGTCGCTAGGCGATGTAATTCTTCTTGTGTCACACAAATTACCAGAAATTACGGCTCACCGAATGTCCACCAGAACGCCCGAAGGGATTCGCGCGCATAAAACCGGTGTGCCAACAACGTGCCAGAATAAATGAATGATTCCTTCGAAACAAACAGTTCCACTGGCTTCTCCTTCTTGTCTCCTGCTCGCTTTTCAGAGCTCATAAATGTTGTGTGAAAATGCAGCATAAATCATGCAGCAGAATAATAGGTTTTCACAGCGCCAGAGAAACCAGCTTTCGCTGTCCCAATAATCTCCAAGTGGTTCCACCATTTCCAACCCATTAGCACAAAAATGCACGTGACACGCTCCGTTTGACGAAGATGTATTCCGGTTGATTAGATTATGAGAAGGAGTATCGCTATGGCATCGCTCCGTGCGGGCGTGTGTGTGTTTTTTTCTGTTTCGCTTTTCGACCATTGTTGTGATCGGTAAGCGATATAACAGGGAGCTTCATCCACGGAGACGGCATCCATATTCATCAGCACACGGGGTAGACTGGGTTGGTACACACTACCGAAACTATTCGTTTGAATTAGACTGATTAAGATTTCGGTCCAGCGACAACGAGGGACTGGAAAAACGTGTGCAAGAGTGATCGAGTGGAGAACGGGCACGCTCGTGTGTGTGTGTGTGTGTGTGTGTGTGTGTGTGTGTGTGTGTGTGTGTGTGCTTTATTTTCCAGTTTCTCTCCTAGTTCTCTCCACCCTGGACTATTGTGCTGGTAGGAAAGTTAGAACCGTTTTCTTGCACGTCACGACGAACGAGGAACGTCGTGTTGTTTGTGGCCGCCCGTTGCCCGTTATTGTGGCATCGCTCGAAGGTAAAAGTCACCCATGTGGCTAATTAAATTCTATTACGAAGCGAAACCGCGGAACAGCACACCGTCTGGGATTGGTATGCATTTCCTATTACGTTTGTTTTTCTTTTCCGTTCTTCAATGTCCTTATTGTCGCTCTGAGTGTGTGTGTGTGTGTGCGAGTTGGGTTGTTTATGCAGTAGAGCATTCAACTGCTTTAAAGCTTCGTTGTACAGCCGTTGTCTGGTGGTGAGCGGCACACGGGCGTACCTCTGTGGGCAAGAGAAGGGCACGAATGGTCTGTGGCAATGTCCTGAACCACACATTACTACACCCATACTACCGATACCGCACTGCTGCTTCCTTGCAAACTGTCGACACATTCTGGTGTGGAACATTTCTTGCACTGAGAAGCGGGGCACGAGAGCTTTTGCCTTTGAGCAAGCGACAAAAACCACTTACATATCAGATTTTATGTTGCAAGTACATGTATAAAAACCCGCACACGCTCATGTACAGTGTGTTGCTGCATTTGGTTGCTTTCCACCACTGCGAGGGCACACCCGAAGGGCACCAAATCTGGCCACTGCCGAAAAAATAGAACGCTACAGTGCTTAATTTGTCGCGTACTGCATTAAGCCAACGCTAAAGGTTGACTTCAAACGGGGAACGGTGGAAAGTGTTGTGTTGAGCCTGAGGGTTTGTTGAGGTGAGGTGAGAAAATGTATTTGTTGTTGTTAATCCTGGCTACATGTGGGATGGAGCGTGTGTGTATGTGCAGTAAGGGTAAAGAACGGTCGGGTCGGGTACGTGTTTCGTGGTATTATCGCTAATGATGGAGGTTGGGTGTATTTTTGCTCACGGGGAAATAGGGTGACGGTATGCAAGAAATTACGATTATTTGCTGAGTCAAGTGTTGTGTGAATTTAATGTTTTAATACGAGTGCTGCAGACACCCATTGGGAGCAGGCGCGTGTGTTTTTTTTGTGAAGGTTACAAAGTACGAGAGACTAGCCGTGGTGCAATCTTTTGTTTGTAGAAGTTGATCATTTGAAGCTGAGCAAAATGTACGAATGTTGGCAAAGTACATGTTTTGTTGTCCGAAGAATTCGTTTCTCTTCGACTGTTTGTGTCCAGAATTGCTAACAAACATGCCAAATAAATAATAAATACTGACTAATGCTGCATTTACATTTCGATAATTTCTCCACAGTTTGAGTATCCTAAAAGTATTTCTATACTTCTTTCATCGATAGTTTTCAACAGCTATTTTAAAAATTGAAAAACTTTTTATGGTTAGTTAAGGATTTGCAGGAGATCCTTAAAACATAAAAAGGTATAAAAGACATTATGTTAAAGAAATTCTCCAAAATCCCCAGAAATTAGCAATAAAAGAGATAATCGAACCAGAACTTGAAGAGTAATCAAAACAGCGATTGGAATTGGACCTAAGAACTCAAGAAGGTAGGATCTTTTGATCGTGATGTGTATCAGTAACCAATACTGATTGGGTCAGCGAGAACAATATAATCAGTAATCATAGCCATGGTCCTTGAGGCGGTCCCGTAGTACAGTCGTCATCTCGTACAATTTAATAATATGCCCGTCATGGGTTCAAGACTCAGGCCTTAGTCATGAGTCCCCCCATAGCAAGGACTGATTAGACAATACGGGTACGGTGAATGCGTGGTACTGAATAAGATTCAAAACCCTGTATAGGCCGCCGGCATGTCCACGTAGTACGTTACTCCAAACAGAAGAAGAAGGCTGTGGTATATATTTGGTTCAGGATTAGTTAAGATATATATAAGTAAAGCTTCAGAAATACAACCTAAAGTGTACCTAAAGATGAAATGAACCAATGACTGAGATAACTGCTGAGACTTTTGGGCTATTTATTGGGATCATGTTCATGTCCATATCGATGTATTAAACCTATTCCTAATGCTTATTATTTATGTTTACTTTTTGATACTTATATAATACCATTGAGATCGCTTTTTCTACTACAAAACCGATTTACTTATTATTTTCTTCTTTTAACTTAATTTTAAGTGCTCTTGGGACAATATCGACATGTTAACTCTTTATGCACTTGAAGGGCATTTAAACGTCATTTCATATAATTTGTTGCGATTTCATCAAACATTTGCAGGAAATAAACTAAGAAATAAAGTGGTATATCATTGATTACCTGTTGTCGTCATTAATAGCTTCTTTTCTCTATGAAAATGAAGCGTTTAAGGAAACACCAAGCATGGAAAACTCATCAATCGATGTGAGTGGAGTGATATTCACATACAAATTGATTTCCGATCTCCACTCACAGACAAAACCAAAAAAATCCTCAACCTTCAATCTCAAAGTCTCAGAATGAAACTAAGCCCCCCCCTCTAGTTGTCCAAGTGCCATTGATAATGATTTTCCACACTGACACCTCTACCAAGAAAGCACACCACCAAAGGGCCTTGAGTAAACAGTAGGGCCTTTTGTACACCGGTATACCCCATGGCTGATTAAACTATTGTCAACTAAAGTTAATGTGCGAAACAACCAAAAACCTGCCGAAAAAATCCGTCATCCTTCATTGATTTGATCAGCAGAGATCTCACACCTCAGCTAGATTGAGATGGAGCCAGCTCGGGGTAACAGCGAGAAGAAAACAAGCGTTGAGGCGTGAAGACGAAGTCAAAAGCCCGCACGATTAACCGCCGGCGTAAGCTTTTCGTCGCCTTCGATTAGGCTCGCGAAAAGGGGGCTTTTGGGGTGGAAGTTTTCATCGAGGGTATAAGAAATAGGTGCACCGATCGATTGTGTCGTAGTCAGTTCTGAACAGCCGCGGGAAGTGATCGTGTGGTTTGTGAGTTGTGATCTGTTGTGTTACTTGTTACCTAGCAAGATGCAAATCCAAAGTGTTGCTTTGGTTTGTGCGTGTGTAGTGCTTGCCTCAGTGAGTGCTGCTCCACGTGTACAACGTTCGGCAAATGAAGCTGCATCGAGCTATTTCTACTTCAGCCGTTCACCAGGACATTCGCTCGAGCTTGTCACACCGTTCGATGGGTTGTCGGTGATTCCAACGCTGCCGGAACTGAAATCTTTCCCCTCGGTGCACATCCATCACGACGAAGGGGATGATCATCATGGGAAAGCTTTGCTGGAGAGCAGTGATGAGGATGGAGATGAGGATGGTCATGCAGCGTATCGGGTGGTAGAGCACGGTCACGAAGAGGAAGGTGGATCAGCGTACGATGAGGATCATCACGCAAAGAAGGGTGACAAGTCGGAGAAAGGATACGACAAGAAGCACGCACTAGAACACGACAGCAAGGGATCGTATGGAAAGGAGGATCACAAGCAACACTACGCGCACGGTGGGGATCGCAAGCATGCGCATCACGATGAAGCCTCCCACTACAACGATCATCACGCGGAGGCAAAGCGTACCAAGGGTGGCAAGCATCACGAGAAAAAGCACCACAAGAAGGGTTCGAAAACGACGGGCTATCATAACGTGTATCACAAGGATGAGTACAAGAAGGAGCACATCTTCTACGACACGAGCGATCACAGCGGGCAGTTTAAGAAGTACGGTTCGTCGCACGAGCAACACTCCAACGAGGCCGGACAGCACGCGAAGGGTGGCCACGAGGATCACGCTCACCGGGAAAGTGCCCACAAGAAGGCGGGCAGCAAGGAGCACGGTTCGTACGATAAGCATCATGGGGAGTTCGTGAACGGGCAGGGACAGGAGGAGCATCATCATGACGTTTCCAGCTACGACCGCAGGCACGGCCACAGCGGGCTGGGCGAACGGGGCTACAAGATTATTCACCCTTAGCGCCATTACGCGATGCGATAAAAAAACGGGCCCAAAATTGCATTTGCGTTAAGCAAAACGGTAATCACGGGGTGAGGTGGGTGTTGTTTGTGCATTTTGCGTAATAAATTATTTGTCCCCCAACATGCCCACCTACTGTCTTGGTGTTTTTGGTTTGCAAAGACCTTCGCTAAGGTGTGTGTGTGTGTCGGTGTGAAGGGAAAAGCGTCGGTAGAAAATTAAACTTTTGTGTACGGTTGGTACCTTATTCGCTTCGTCGTTGGTGGTGATTGTGCGTACTTTGAAGGGTGCTGTTGTTGCTGCTGCTGCAGGTGGCACGTGCGCGGTTTGCTGGAATTTGTTGAGTGCGGACGGGTAATAAACAAATTCAATATTTCATTGGCCGGCCGGAGGAGAAATATTTCCTAATCATAATAATTTATGATTTATTGATGGTTGGCCTGGTACGTACGGCTGGCATACGGTTTTCAGTGTGGGGCGGTTCTTTGGTAGGTTTTGGATTTGCCGAATGGACCCCCCCTCCCCCCCGGTGTTTCCCGTGTAGATGTGTAAGTATATATTTTCATTAGGAGGGTAGAAGCAGTTTATTTTCGGGGGCATCCTGGTACAGGCGGTGTTGGCCGGATAATCTTGAGCCCATTGAAGGAAGCTAATGGTTTTCCGGCAGTGCGAGAAGCGTAATGGAGAGTTTTGCAGTACTTTGAACTTTGAAGGAGGGAAGCATGCATCGATATGTGTTAAAAGGTTGAGATAGAATGTTAGGTAGAGGGATGATTTGGTTTTAGATTTTTTGGAAATTTATTATGATCACTGCACCCTATTTTTTTAATTCTTATCGTAGATAGAGACTTAAAAGACTATTGGTTGGACTATTGGACACGTTTTTTTTATCATTTTCATGACATGTCCAACCAAACGGGTAATAAACGGCTACCGAAACTTCCGATATCATTTCGTTGCAATTTAAAAATCGCCTCAAACCTACCGCCGATATCGATTATGAGTGAAACATTTGGTGGTTGATAGTGATCGATTTTTGATCTTTATACTAAATACTAATCATTTCTTGAATTTTTTAATTTCGATATTCTATCAAGTCCAAAACAATCGTCGCATTGAGCTATTGCAAACATTTTGTCGCTGAAATAAATGTAATTGAATTTACTTGATCATGAGCGCAATGAAATGATCACTAAGCACTCTGTTATACTGTTATACTGCGCAGATTGCAAGATTGTGTTTAGAACAATCATTTATTCGTAGTGGATTTTCAGACATATTAGTCGTTTTTGGACTATCTACTGGAATAAAAGAACGGTTTCAAAATATTTTAATTTTACACACATACCGATATACCGTTCATCAAATATATCACATTTCCTCAGCAACTTATCCACAACCAACACCAAATAAATCATCGCACCTTGGCGCAAAGCATCGCTGACATCATCAAATATGACAGACTTAATTAGCATAAGATATTACACGACCAACTTTCCACTGATTGACGTTATGCATGCATTAAAACTCGCGCTTCCAGAAACTAGCCTTAAGCTGCACCTGGTCCAGGTGTATACAGGCTGCAACAGGCTACACCACACCGATTGGTGGGAGACATTCGCCATCCTGCTGGCATACTTTGATCCATACTGATCTAATCGTGAGCTGGTCAACACGAACAACACCAACAACAACAACCATCTCCCTTCCGAATGGTGCATTTTCATAATTAATCGCTCGATTTACGGGTACGGTCAATTGGCAAAATTATTAAAAGCAGGCCCGCCTGGTCACTTCCTGGTTCATAGGGCCTTATCTTTGTATGTGTGTGAGTGTGTTTTCCCTAAAGGGGCTGAAGGAGTTTAAATTAAAATTAAACATTTATCATACCAGGAATATCCATTCGCTGGCAACAGGACGGTTCCTGCTTTCGGGAAGCGGACAGACGTGTCATCCCGGTTTGGGATGGAATTTTGGGAATATAGCTGTCGCGCGGTTCAGCCCAGGGGGAAGAGAACTTTCACCACAGACACTGCAAAGGCCCTGGTCACTGGTCAAGCAGTGTGGTGTTTTGAGGGTGGTGGTGATTGTTCCGGAAAGGGTTTTCCGTTCCTTTCCAAACCACAGTTCCAAAGTTAACTTGTCCAGCTCTGGTAAGAATCTGACCTTTAGCGCACCGGGATTTCGGTTTATCTCGTGTTGGTAGTGTGTAGTGGGGGTTTTTTTTTTGTACGGTCGTGAAGCCAGTAGTTCCATGGGGAAGTTTTCGTTGGGAACAAGGGAACAGGGAAGGCAATGCTCCCGTGTATTTGGCGCGAGTAAAGTTGAGGGAAATGTGATTATAAATTCAGTACTGCTGCAATCTGGTTTAAGGGCTTCACTTGGGTACTGTACAGGGATTCGACCTTCAAGGGAAGGGGTAGCGTCTCATCTGGTAGTTGGCAGGTGTGAATGTGAGAAGAGCTTAGCAAAGGCTTACATTCAATATTAGAACCATGTAATGGCTTCTTCGATCAGAAAAAAGGGAAAATAACCATGAACATGATACAGCGTAGTAGAAGATATAAAAGCTTGCGACATGTTGGGCAATTGCAGGTATTTTCGTTTTAAAAAGTTTACCAAAACGGTCACTAAACCCCGAACACGATGAAACGGCTTTTTTTTGCATTGTCCTCATGCTATTCGGTGTGTTCCAAAAACATTAAATGATCTGTCAATTAAGGATCGGCAACATTTCATACTTCGAATGTCCATCCGCAGTGTCTCCGGCTCTCGGTGTCTCAAGCACTTTGTGTGCACAAATTGAATTTGTGTTTAATTTGGACAAAAATGAAGCCTCTTCCCCGGGCTTGACAAATTGAAACCAGCGCCACGTGGTAGTGGCTCGACACAGGACGCAGCACTGTGCGGAGACATTAGAAAATTAGCACAAAACGTCATCCGTTGCAGCCGGAAAGAGAGTCGCCGTCCTTACCGGTCTAAGTGGTGTGTGGGTTTTCAGAAAACCGCACTCTTTTCAATTATCACAATTATGTTTATGTGCTTCCCCGCGGGCTACGTACGTGTACGTGTGTGAGCCTGCTGGGAAAGGGCTTGGGAAAGTTGGCGCAGTTTTTATTTTCATACCCGTGCTGTGCAGTGTCCGGTTTCTTAATTACATTACATTCGTGTGTCGGGAAAGTGGCCAGTGCTTGTTTGTTTTTTGGGTTAAGAGGACAGACGCTGTGTCCCGTTGTGCTGGACGATAAAAGCGTTATCATTATGGTGGGAGCATTTAATATGTTCTGTTTGCGCAGTTGGGATAGGTTATGGGCTAGCACGTGTGTGTGCTGTTGGTTCATACGAAGAGGCCAGCAATCTCCAGTCGACTTCTAAAACATCCGCTGGCAAAGGTCCATTTCCATGCGAAGTATAATCGTATTAAGATGTGTTTCAATCTCGATTCCACCGTTGGTAGATATTATTTGGGGCAAGTGTCTATTTCTAGCATAACTCAGACGCGAATGGATTGGGCAGCTGCAATTGTGTTATCAATTTGTGTTTCGATTTATATCGCTCTGGTACATCTGGCTCTAAAAATAAAATCAATTTGTAGCACTAGAAAGAAAAGGGGTGTATTATTTGTTTTAACGTAATTCAACGAAAAGCATTGGATGAAATTGAAGGCTTTACCTGGGACTGGAATTGAAATAACAGGGGAAAAGGATATAATACGTGTGATACACATTCTGTAACATATTTTGAGAAAACTAGACATGAATCGTGAGAGAATCCGGCATTAGGATACATATGAATTCTGGATAGAAATTGGTGACTACGGGCAAGGGTAAAAGGAAAAGGGTAAGAACCAGAATTGGGAATTGAGAGCATAAAAAAAATATGGTCAGTTGCCTTAAACTGGACGTTGGTATTAGTACTTGCTTCCTCAAAAGAGATTCTAGGTACAGGATGTGTATCTGGCTAATGTTCTCTAATGGATATTGGATCTATCAATTCTAGAAATAACGCAGTTTGCAATAGAAGATTCATAGATTTATAACGTGCCGAATTGTAGGCCGTTTTTCTAATTAAACCTTGATCTCATAGTTGCATTAGAGCCAAGAATATGACAAAAAATGATGAAGTTTTGCAACTAGGAGCCATACCGAAGCCTGCCACTATTCACGACGCAAGACGCGTCTAACGATTTACATCATTCCAACAAGTGATTATTGTGTTCTATTTGATGATCCAATTGTTAAACCAGTTTCAAAGTGTATACATAGGCGTAATGGTTACGTCTTTCTAGTCGTTCTATACTTCTTGATTAACTCTAGATTAAAATTTAGATTTAAATGTAAGCTGGAACAGTTTTCATCCATCGCCCAATGACGTGATGTCTTCGTCATATCATGCCATTTTTACACATTTCAAAACATACATACGTTTGAACCACTTGTTGTTTTTTGTTCCAAGTTCTTACAGATAAAGCCATATTCCATGTCACACTCGTTCGAACTCCCTTGATGACACATTAGACAAAGTAAACCATACTTGTATTTACTCAAAACTCAAACTGGTGCTTGACTCATTTGCTTACTCACGGCCAAAATGGGACACAAGGTGTTGATTCTTTGCTACAACTTCACTACGACTGCTTCGGGTCAATGTTATCTAATCATTAAACTGTTACAATTTTGTCCATAACCAAACGCACCTCGTTGCTACAGTGCGTGACCGCTGGACCGAAACCAGTTTACGCGGTTTTATTTTGATCGTTCGTTCTTTGCCATAGTTTGGGTGTTTTTTTTTTTGTTTGTCTGCCCGATTCGCTTGTGGTGGTGTTGCATCACACCTGCTGCTGTACCTGAAGAGGCACAAGATCAACCGCGATCTCCAATGTTTTATGCGTTGGAAACGCACACTCACACACGCACACACCCCACTACTCGCTAGATCTGTGTTGGTGTTTTGTTTATGTTCCGGTCGGCGAACATGGACCCTGGCATCACAAGAACAAAACGCTAAAACCTTGAATGGAGGTGTACGAATTACTACAGAAACCCGTGGGGGGAGGTGCGTAGGTCAACGTTAACGCACGAGGTAAATTAAGACAACGACGCAGTTTGGTGTGAGTCAGTCGCAAGTATGAGCTCCAAAAATGTGTCTGACGCTCCACACTACAGCATGGCCACAATGCTCACCAACACAGAAGTGCTAAACGTTGGTCCATTGGAGCATGGACCTATCGTCATCGTCATCTACATGTTTTTCCCCCCACAAGGGAAGGGGAATGATCGTGTGTTTCGCATAAACCTGTGCTCAGTTTCT
The DNA here is from genome assembly GCA_000473525.2 of Anopheles melas. NCBI lineage: Eukaryota > Metazoa > Arthropoda > Insecta > Diptera > Culicidae > Anopheles > Anopheles melas. The sequence goes on along the minus strand of AXCO02002409.1, from coordinate 3,873 downwards.
CTTCCGAGTTTGTCGCGATAGGATGGCTTCGTTTTCGGTACAGTGTTCGCTTCTGCTCGTGAGCGTCTTGGCAGTGATCGCTTTGACCAGTGCCGCAGGTTTGTTTGGTTTAGTTTTGCAGGAGTGGAGCTGTTGTTTGTAGAGCTATTTAACAGTATTGTCGCACGCTTGTCCACGCTCCGTATGCGTTCATTCCATAGCTATCGATGATCCTCAACCGAGTGAAACCAACCGGGGTAGTTTGATGAGGATTGTGAGAAGTCCACAGCAACCCCAAGGGTTCCCGAATTTCCCCCCGTAAGTGGTGTGAAGCGATCGACTGGGCGCAAAACTCAAAACCCCGAAACAATGGACTTAATTTAACCTTTTGTTTTGCGTTCTCTGCCCCGTGCAGACCGCAGTTTCCCTTTGGCAATCCGGAAATAGTCTCGCAAGACACGCAACAGAACAAAAACGATTACGCGCAAACGACGATCTACAAGTTCCCCAACGGGATGGGTTCGTCATCCGTGTCCACAAGTCACTCGGTATGGTATTAAGAAATTAACGCCCGCACGTCGTGGTGACGTCCATGCTGTGGTGTTTCTATTTCGAATAGCTTTTATCATGTTACATGTTTACGTTACGTTGTTTCGCTTTTTGTTGTCTTTTTTTCTTCCTCCCTAGGGTTCGTCCAAGCTGAGTGGCGTCACCTGGAGTATGCTGGGTGCGGGCATCACTTTACTGCTACTTAAAATGCTGTACTAAAAGCGTTCCAATTTTGGTGTGGAGGGATGATTCATCCGGCCACAAAGTAAACTTTAAGGCTAATATGGGTGTGAACGTTTGCAGAGCAGAGCTCAGTGGATCGCAGTTTCTTTCGGGCTTTTTTGGCATAGTTATTGAAGCAGTGATGTTTTACATTTTAATTAAAATGAACGATTAAAATTCATTTTAACGATTAAAATGAAAAAAAGTTGAAAAAAACAACAATAAAGTATTTATATGTTCGAGCTAAATTATGGTATTAAAACTTAGTTTATGTATACGAGGCATTAAGCTTCGTCGAGAACTGTTACTGTACCCTGTAAGCTTGGAACAATTGGGAAGACTGGGAGATCTAGATCTACTACGAATACAGAGTCAAACAATAGAAGAGAGCCTAGGTACATGCTAGGATTGCCGTCATACTCCAAAAGACTATCAAGAATTTGCTCTAACTACATGCTCAGAACTACTCAAGATCAAGGATTGCTCATCATATCATTATTAAATCATCTTTAGATCTAGCACTTCTAGCAATTGATCGCCTGTTGTCCAGGGTCTGATTATTGTAGCACTCAACACTAAAGAATTGAAATTAAAATGAAAATCTTTACAGACAGTTATCTACTATCTGCATGTAAGGTTCCATAGTTATAAGTGGCACAACATAACCATTCGATGTCTGTTCTCGTTGTCTGCAGCCATAGACTTTCTATAAGAATTACCAAGCTCTATCCATGCTGTATCCTTGTGTATATGAAGAAGGGCATTGATAGTGGCATTGACTCAAGTCTAGATCATTCTTGACTTTTGGCATAGCTTCTCGGTTAGTTCAACCGTTCTTCACTGATGCGTTGCTTCTGTAGCATAAGCATATAATGTTCAACCTTACAACTATGTGACAAGCAAACTGCAGCCTTGTACTCTAACGTACGCTACAAGTTGTATTTCTATCGAATGAAAAATTCTAAAATGATCTTCAATTTCCGACATAAACAAGCTCTATGAAGTTCCTTTGTTATTGTACATATTCCCATTGATTTTTTCAAACGTATAGTAATGTTTCAAACATTCTAGGAAAGTCACGCTCAATTGTTGCGCTACGAGCGAGTAAATCTTTCCCAAAGTAAAACACCAACCTTTAATCCTCGTTTATGCAAACCAATACATAAACTTTACGCTTTAAAAGTCACCACGCTTGTGCATTTCCTAACACAACTTTCACCCGTTGCTCATCCATGTAGTAACCCTTCTAGCACCCCGAACCAAGACTGTGAAGCAACAGTTTACAGAACGAAGCTGCAGAAAACTCACATTAAGCACCCACATCATACCCCAACGCGCGCGCGTGTGTGTGTTTCCGTGTACTCTTTATAAGAAAAGTTGGAGATGACGGGACCAAACTCTTCTCCCAGCGCAACCAGGCACCAACCGAGCGCACCGAGGATGCAAAAAGTCGTCGTTGGTACACCATGAGATCGCATCAAATTTCAAAGACACACGCAGCTGCAAAGATTAAGAGAAGGTGGCAGAGATTCTTGCGTAGAAGTTCCGGTGTCGTTACTGCAGCGCGACTCGATTCTGCTCCTTCGCTGGAAGCGAGAGTAGTATAATGGAAGGTAAAAGATGTGCATCCGTCCGTTTTCCGGACAACAAAAACATTCCAACGGGAAATTTATGATGCAATTTGAATATCAGAAAACAATGGTATTTATGGTGTTTGGTGTTTTGGGGGTAGTAGTAGTAGTAGTGGTTTGTAGATAGTACCGCTGTACCGTCTGTCGGGAGTGGTTGCACAAGAGTACGCAAGAGCGAATCGCATTCATCGTTCAAGCGCAAAACAATCGATATTGTTTTGAATTTGGACCCGTTGTCGGTTCTTGCGGGAGTAAGTTTAGCAATTAATATAACAAAAATCGTAAATTACAGCCAGTGTGTTTGGCTGAGTGGTGCTGGTGGTGGTCTTAATAAACCGCCATTAGTAGCAGAGATGGAATTTGTCTCTACAATTACAACTCAAAAATCTTCTGGGTGGAGTGGAGAAATAATAATGTTGAAAAGATGCATTCCAAAAGAGCGATATTTGTTACAAATTGTGTTCTTTTATTGCAGACGAAATAATCCTTTTCGAATGCATGAGCGTGGCAGCTCGGAGCTTTAAACAGATATAGCTCCTCAGTGCACACCAGACCAGTACACCAGACACTACGGAACCGGTACCGGTGCGAAATTGATTTTCATTGCAATTGTTTATGACAAGTGCAAAACCAGAACGTCCTTATCGAATGTGACAGGCATTATAATGCAATTTTCTGCTATATTTACTTGGTTTGCACAGAAGGTGCCAACTGGAACATAATCGGGGAAAAGGGTTGTAGCCACTGGCTACATGTGGTTGGTTGGTTGGTGAAGAAATCAATTCTCCTACATATTTGTCATTGCTAGTGTTTAATGTTGAGTGTGGGGAGTGTGGAGAACGCTGTGCGCTATATACAAGTGCGATAGATTGTACCACCAAATCGACTAATGTAAGATGATTTCGCTTGAAACGGTTTGCCAGTGTCGTCGCTATAAAGTGTGGGAAGGCGTGGAATGTCTCTAGCGAGATGTCACAGACGGGTGAAGGTGGATCCAATTGTGATGTTAGTCGGTGAGCTCACGGTTGAGATAGGACGAGTACTGGGAACTGGGTTAGCGATGTGGGTGAGATATGGAAGATTGACTATTTTGCCCGCTATAAAGGACAGCAAGGGTGCTTCGTAGAAGGACGATGACGCGCTGGAATGGACATTGTTGTGAGAACGCGATGAGCAATAAACCCCTGCCCGAAATGTGATCGGCGTTATCGTGCCGGTGTTGTACAGTGAATGACTAATAAATGCTGCACAGAAGGTGATAAGATAGGTCGTAGATTGCGCATTGCTGAGTATACTTTTGGCAATAAATAAGGGAGCGATTTTTAAAACTTGGATAGAAATAATGAAAATAATACATTTCACATTAAAAGCTTTAGTTACTCGCCTAAAGGTATCCAAATTCAGTTTTTACTCGACAATATGTAAATGTTTAACGATTTTTGCTATGAAATAGAATACATTTAGGCGCATTTAAACATGATTTTTGTGTTTA
>AXCO02002408.1:0-28054 GCA_000473525.2 Anopheles melas | reverse complement strand
GACAACTATTTTGACCGGTGTTTCATTTCTCGCTTATTTCGCTTTCGCTTTCGCTAGTTGCTGTTTGGTTTATAGCTTCGGAATACCCTTATTTAAGGTATTTGAAGAAATCTGTTTATCACCAATTGATATAAGAAGTAAAATAAATCAATAAATTTGGTATCCATCTTTCCCTACAAGAAAGTGTCCGTCTTTCCCGCTTTTGTGTCAGGATGTTTAAACCACCAGAAAACAAGATTTTGCATTGCTTTCATTCTCGTTCTTTTGCCAGTTTTTTCATTAATGATCACGACAACTCATTCATGAAATAAAACTTTCGGAAATATAAACAATACAAGTTGTAGAGCTTAAGATCCGTAGTTGTCAAATTAGATCCACAAGGATGCTCATGATTGAAAATTTATTTTGTTCGTGGAACCAATTTTGCATATATTATGCCAAAAATGTTCTCAAATGTGTTGTTTAACTTTAAGTTAGGATGCTGCATTGTTGATTTTTTCGAAAATTGACATTTTGATGCATTTATGAGAAGTGTCCACCTTACCCGCAGTGTCCGTCTTTACCTACCTTCCCCTATTCTTTGCAGTTTTGCTAAAAAAACCGGCGCCAATGTTATTTCTTCAATAATTCCCATTAATCGCGCCCATGTGCATTGAAATACATTGGAACCCATTGTAGAAAGAGTTATCAACGTGAAACAACCGTGTTTTATCATAATGTGCTCTAAATTTCATTAAATCATATGTTAATCATATGAGCATTGATGGCCGTACGGAAAAGACCATCAATTCGCGTAGTTGTTCTTCGGTTCTATTCATCTACGAGTGTAAGAGAAAAACTACACCCAGAACCCTCTACCATTATTTTTAAGACCGTCGTTCTGTCTGTCTAGGAAGACGGTAAGGATACTTAAGAAGTGCCCAGTCCTTAAAACAACTTAAAAACGTAAAAGGTGTATTTGAATCAAATCGTCCGTAATTTGAAACATGAACTCGAAACTGTCTTTAGTAAACGGCGCTATACAGACGTTTGAGCGATAAGATTTGAATTAGTTAAAAATATTAAATGCCAAAATGCCTTAAGTGTACGTAAATCGAAACAGTACGTTACACACACTTGGAAACTTCGCCACAGCTAGTGATAAATTGTCGGAATCACATCCACGGCTCAAACCCATTTCCGATCATCCCTACTCCGATTCCGGCCAAATCGAAACGACAGTTCCGCTCGGTGACATCCAGAGCCATTCGGAACCGTTGGAGTCGAGTAGAGGCTTTAGTCGGATCCGGATTGCTCTGAACGGCTATGCACGGCTCCGACATTAGAATGTTACATCTTTGATGACGATTGGAGCCAGCAATTGACAGATTATGCGATGATGCAAAATTAGTATCGAAATGCAAGAAAGCATTCGGCAATATTATACTCTTGTGCGTAATGTCGTTATCATACCAGCATAAAAAATCAAGTAATATTAAATATGTATGACTCACAGAAATCGTTTGTAGCCAAGTGAAATCCCAAGCGTTTGTAGCCAAGATGAAATTATTTGAATTCCACATTCGACAGGAGGAATTGATGTATTGTACAACCTCCTCAAAAATCAAAACAAAGATAAAATAATCACATTTAAGATAACATGATTTAGATTAAGGATTAAAATAATCGAAATGTAGGAGCCTTGCACTATAAAACTTCTTAATAGGCTAGCTTACACAGCCCATATCTTTGTTCGCGAATCTTTCCTCTTCCATCTGAAACAAGTGTCGAAAAAAAGATTGGCCAGTTTTCGCACACCACGAATCTTTATCGGATACAAATATCGTAATTAAACCAAATTAATCAAAATAACACAAGTTTTTTTTATTCAGGAGTAAAAAACAACACAAGTTTCAGTCATAAGATATGCACGATATTACCACCGTTAGACCACTTGATCCTTGAGAGTAATCTTAAGCTAATGTTCAAACACGATTAAATGCGATTTTTCTCTCGGCCTATCGGAAGATTGCAAACCATCATGTTACATATGAAATATCCAGTTTGATAGAATATATAAATATGAAATATCCAGTGATGAATAGTTTGGTTTACTTGAAAAAGATTCGAAGAAGGTTTCTAGACTTCCACTACCTGAGTAAAATAAGTGTTTTCGACAGAAATTTTCTTGCAAAATATGCGCTGTAAAAATGAGGCCAATGAAAAATTTCCTATTTTGATAAGGATAGTATAAATTGTATGTTACTTTAGAACTACAATAAATATTTTTTTCTCACATAAAACAAAACAAAACAACACAAAATTAACATCACAAATTTGTAAATAGCAAACGTTTTCCGATTTGAAGCGAGGAATGCAAAAAGTCAATTTGTTTAACATTACTGGTCTGAAACAGTATTTAATATAAATATTGGGGCATACTTTTTATTCTCAAAATCTTTAGTAAACTGCAACAAAATGTAGGAAGATTTCTATAGCTTTTGAAGCATGTACACGAGCATGAGGAACTTTTGAACAAAGTAAGTTAAGTATACATTTCACTCTGCGTCCGCTGGTACGTGTTATAAGGTATGATATTTCGCTAATGTAGAGCGAAGATCAGTACAGTTTTTGTAACGTTGCACCGCGAAATAAATTGCATGATTTTCTTGATTTCAACCAATCTTAACTGCATTAGCGGTATATAATTGAGTTGCAGCTCCTTTTTACCTGAACATAGTTTTTTTAACATCGCTAAGAGTGAATGAAGAGATAAACTTAAAGATTAGCATGCTTTTTACGTTATTGTTCCAATGGTCAGTATAGGCGCCTCTGAAGCACCGCCAAAGTTTAAAAAGATGGAATGGGATAAAGATAAAGGGAATACAAAAAAAAACTATCTTCAACCCAAATTGGTTGCTCAAGAAGATGATCAACTAAAGGATGAAGGTGATATGAATCAAGTTTCTTCCATATCCATCATCATGAGAGCGTGACCACCCGTTAAGCTCACGTGTTGCAACAAATGTTACTTTGTAGCTACTGAATTGGAGTGGCAAACTGGAACTTAAAATCGATGATCTTCTCATGAAAGTTAACTTGATCAGAATCAAAAGTATGTCAAACGTGTTATTATAAGAACGAAGGCTGCTTATATATCTTAAGCTAAAATTGTTATACGTCAAGCCTAGCCAATTTGTACCATTGTTAAATTAACTTCATAAAGAAAGTTACACACATTGATTTGAATAATTTAATCCACGCTAATTAGTTAACTAGAGCAGTTGAAGAAAAAAGCACCACAAATCAGAGCAGTTATATGGACAAATTTGTCAGATTTCTTTCCAGATCGGGCCATACAAAACTAATAACTGTTTTGGTTGTTTCGATACTGTCACTATAGAATCAGTCTTACTCTTACTGTTAAACTGATTGTTGCTACTGGTGCGGGCGCTGCTTACATCGTTTATCTCTGTATTTGCGTTCAGTTAACTTTATTGTACATTTTTATATTCTTCATTTCACTGTTATTTATTTATTATATTATTGATGATAATTATATTAATTTATTACATTACAGATCATTGTACATGTACACTACATAGAACATGTATAACGCTATAAGCACAACTTTGATGGAATTCCAACTCCATTGCAATTTCACATACATGTCTATTGGAATGTCAGAGATAAGAGCTCTGCATGTCGCGATAAGAAGATATTATGTGCATTATGAATTTCAACTATTAGTTCAAGACGTCATGTGAATAATAATGATGCTGCGTTCTCGATGTGAGTGACATGAAAAAAAATATAAATTTTATTTTTGTTAGATTTCATGCACATTTAATACTGTATCAGGAAAGAACGATAAGAACGGTTTGTTAAAACATTTAAATTTATTATATTTTTACTTGCGAATGAAAAAAAGGACACGTGTGAAATGCAAATGATATGGGCATGATCTAAGTAGCTTATACCATGTGTTTATTAAGAAAGTTGTCACACGCGATCATGAAGCTGTTTTCAACTTTTTCGACCCTCATTTACATACTCAATTTGTACCATCCAGACCATTGGTCAATTTTTGAATTATGGGGCTTTGGCAATGCTCTAACTACAGGGAAAAAACATCCCATATGTTGGAAGGGAGCAAATTGTATTACGAAATATACTCCCTTCTCATCTATTCTACGCCTTTTTGATTACTACCTGATCCTACAGCCACTCAAAGGAATCAATGTCTTGAAAACCATATGATATATGCTTTTAGTAAAAGGATAGAATTTATTAATAATAAAATCCGATTATTTTAGCGCAATTATGCCAGATATTCCATAATAAGCTATAAAACAATATCTATAAATTTGTTTTTTATTTTTATTTTTATTTTCACTTTTATTTTCTGTCGTATGTGTATGGGCGTATGAGACGCGTATGGTGTTTAGTTATCGGTCACAGTCAAAATTAGAGCCTAGAAGAACGTATGTATATGACCTCGTTCAATGCTAGCATAAGAAGTAACCTTTCAAAAAAGTAATTATCATATACTTATCACAAATGAGCACCCTTTTAGGGCTAGTTGGGTTTGTCGCTCATGGTGAGTTTTATGTAAATGTTATGTTATGAACGCACGACATTAAAAGGTTCAAAACCACATTAGCATGCTTCTAGTAATATGGGTCATAGGTAGCATAACAAATTTTGATCAACAATACAATGGTAGAATACGCATTACTACTAGCTTTCATTAATACCTATCCTTTTATTCTATTGACATTGAAAGCAACTTCGTACAAACCTGAAAATAATGCTTCCATCCTGCTTTGATTTTAACAATATCTCCAGTACGAAACCTGCGTTGGCCAACATGACTGCGAGACCTTTCGAGACTTAATTGATTATCACGCAGCCAGATAGTCACTCCTTGCTATGGGGGGACGGTTCATTCTAGGCTTGAACTCATGACGGGTATGTTATTGAGTCGTTCGATAGTTTACTATTTGCGAAATACACATTTCTCAATCTTAATAAATACACAGAATTTTAAATATCTAACATCATAACAATGAAAGGAAACTATTTAAAAGTTGAGCATAGCATAAATCTTCCTATTAAGATTCAAAACACACCACATACGAGTTCCATTGCAACAAAAAAGTCAGCTGAATGCAAATTGAATTTCCATCTTCGAATTGAAAAATGATTGAAATTTATGTATGTTCCTGCACTACTAATTCCCTTGAATTACGAAAGAGCATTTCGTTTCGTGTCAAATTATGTTAAATGCTCTTTAACGACCGTCGAGTGCACTTTTTTTACCGAAAGTAACAACAAAAACAACGATTGAAATAATAGGGCTTGGAAGCAAAAACCCAAAGTAAACAAAAGAGAAGCATAAAAAACCATACCTGACTATGATCGTCTCAAAGTTGGCTACGATATTTAGCGTCGCCCAAATCAACCGTTTAAATCAATAAGGATGAGCTTTTTCAGGTGGCTTCCGGCAATCCTTAGTATCTACGTTTGGTTTCATGACGATTTGCAGTCGTACGTTCTCAGTTTGTTTACTAGCATTTAGCTAACTATCGTTCGAACGTTAAAAATCGTGATGCGACCTACGCTTAAATCGTATTTCTATGATATCTGATCACCAACAAATTGAGCTACCCAAAACCACTCAAAGACCGTTAGTTAACAAATCAGACAAACAAAAACAAATAATCTTATTTTAGGAAATACTTTTAAGTTTGCAAAGCATAACTATTGTACTAAGCATAATAATATTTCAACTAACAGTTTTTCTTATTCTTATGTTGATAGAAAACGGAAAGCATCAAAATAATCGATACAAATTTGATCGACAATATTTACCAACCAAACTAAACTATTCATAAGACCAGTTTATCTGCTTCATATCTTCATGGCTATTGTTTCATGGATTTTCTTGTAGTTTCTCTATTTTATTCATGTATTTATTCATATTTAGTAAACTATACAGGTTTTACATGCAGTTGGCACGCTCTTGTATCTTGTCAATACCTTAGTTCGTCGATATGTGTTGACTGGAGCGCATGTGGCTACCTATCATTCTATTGCTCATCTGTTCAGGAAACTATATATTTTTCTTAACACAATTACGATTAACGATTATCTTCTCTTTGATAAACATCGATTTGATGAGTACAAGAGTTTTCGGTAAAATATTATAAAGTATTGAAAGAAAAAAGGTAAATATTTATTCTTTTTACTACATATATTGCTATGCTTAATATTTAATTAGTTTTTTCAGCAAAGCATAACAATATATGCAAAATATCAACCAAATTGTGAACCAAAAAAAAATGACATTTAAAAGAAACGATAATCTAAACAAAACGGGAAAAGCCATCAGGAACTATGTTTTTGGAGAATTCAACTTTTGCTTTGTATATTATACTAATAATAGGTTTTTGAATAAATGCTGCTCGTAAATATGATATCTTAAATATCGTAAATATAATCTTATTCAAAAACCAATACACCAAATTATATCTTGTTTATTTCATTCGTGAAACCCGAATCTAATAGTGCAACACACAAAACTGATTAATCATTTCCATATCGTCGTGTTCATCGAAGTAGAAGTTCATAGCAATCGTAAATCGTTAAATTGAACATTTGTTTTGCTACTCATGCTTTAACATCGGTATTTATTTTCTCCCCATTAACACATTCGTTCTAATCTATTTTCCCTTTACGCTCTTTGAAAAAGAACAGAACCAGAATTTAAACGATAAATTCAAACCCCCTGTATACGATAATTTGCATACAGCATGTTCGGAGTGCCGCGGTTGTTTTTTTCTCTGTCCGATGTTCCTTCAAGATTTTTTTCACTATGAGCGTTTTTTTGTGTTTGTACACTCTAGGTATCCCGCGACACATACATATTTTTTCTTGGTTTCGTTAACAATGGTATTTACATCATCCGTACTGGTGGCTAAGGAACATACTTGGCGCTACCTATCCAGGTTTGCATACACTGCTTAATTTCATCCTCACTTTCTCACCACGTACGCCCTAATCACAGAGTAACAATGTTTTATGGACACCCGCGAGTCCTCACATTGATGAACGGTTGCGTATTAGTTCTGACGCATGCTGTTCGTAGGTTTTACCACCTACGATTCCTTTCTTTTTTATACCAGCACGGTCTTCAGATTCCTTTCTGGTACGTTTTCTCTGCATACAGTGGTTTTGTTTTCTCTGCATTAGCACCAGAAAAGAAATCGATACCAATATTTTAGGCACCCACACGGTTGAGCAGGTCTGGGAAAGGTTTTTGTTTTGTTACGTCATACTCATACGATTATTTTGTCGATCTACAAAAGAAGTACTTTGGTTGTCGTATTAAATGCAAAGCAGATAAATACAATAAGTTACCAAAAAAGAGACATTTTTCAACGAACTGACTAATTAAAACTATGCACAAAAGGCATGCATTAAAAAATTATTGTAATATTAGTTTTATATTGTTGTTTCCTATACATTTTTATACATTTAAGATTACTAAACTTATGCTTTAGATGTTTTTGTAATACACACCGCAGTATCCATAAAACATACGGTACTACATTGTTTGTTGAATGAAACAAATTATCATGCACGTATGAAGCAGAATTTTAAGATTACATGCTTAAACCATCTAATGAAAACGGTGCAACGTGACTCATAAGTATTTTATGGCAAATTACTTCACTTCAAAAGCTAGCATAAAATCAAATTACTAACAGACGTGCATACTAAAATATTCTAAATCTCCCTATCCCATGTCTTGACTCGCAAGCGTGAAAATACGAACACATTCATAGCTCAGACATCAACCATCAATCCTGCGCTTCCAATTGGATACTGCTGCCCTCTATCTATTTTTCTGGGAACTAGGAAAAGACAAAGGATAAAAAGCAACAACCAAAACCGAATATTATTGATAGTAAGGTAAAACACAGAATTTTTTTATCAACGTGACCTGTAATTATGTGAATTGTTAATAACTAGATTGTATTGCTTGTAATTCTGATGCAGATTACAAATTCAAACATTCTTATAAGATTATACAATATTTTTCAATATTCCATTGTGTTTAAAAAATGTTTATCAGAAATTGGGATCAGACCTCCATATTTTTTGTTCAAATCTAATAAACGTATAAGAACCTAGCAAATTTAACAAGATTCGGTTTTATTGACACAAAACTCAAATTATTTGCTGCAGAAAAGGCAACAATAATTCAAGTTATGAGTCATTTACGAAGCGACGCACTTCAATAAATGTTTCCTAATACATTTTACTGTAATATTCATTTCATATCCAGTTTTCTTTTCATCAGTTTCCTTCATCGACATATTTATGGTAGATTATTTCACACATTTAAATTGTGTAGCATACATCTGCATTCGCTTATTCAGATTGTATGCATATTTAAATCACCGAAGAGTAGCATGAACCATTATTCCCCAGGAAGCAAAGATGCATAAAAAATTATAGACAAATAATCACAACGCCACCGTTCTTTTTTTTTGGTGCAACTCGACTAAACCCGAAACCAAATGATGTGCTGCAAGATAATATGAGCCATGGAAGATGAGATGAAAATCTTCCGCAACGATGGTTTTACCTCGGCAAACATAAGTAAAAATGTAACTGATTAAATTATACCTAGTATGCAAAGCCGAGCGAAAAAACTCCGATGCGGTCGAATGCATTCTGTAAAATATTTCGTCCACTTATCTTGTTCTAAATATGATGCTGACCATGGTGAGGATGAAAATTATCTTTTGGTACATTACAATGATTGTTGGTTTTTGCCGTTGAGATTCATCTCTTAAAATCACAAAAACATAATTATGAAACCACAACGTTAAAGTTAAACGTTTGAGTTGACTACCATATTTTGCATATATGTTGTTTTTTTTTAATCATTTTAACGTCAATCTGAAACGTACAGAAACAATGAAAAACAAAAGCTGTAAAAGAGACTCAGTCTTCGAGCTGTATTGCCTTTGCCTACATGTTTTACTATTAAAAAAGTTCGTGCATGGGTCGTACAAAGGACAATAGTGCATGTATGAAACTATCGTACACAGATTTTCACAATCAGCTGGTCCAAATATCTCTCAACATTAAAAATGGGGTGGAGTTTGTATGCATAGCTAAATCGTTTGCTCAAGCCATGATCGCACAAAATCGCTTGTGAACGGTATGAAAATGGAACAATCGTATGTGAGGGTTTGAAATGCACATAGGGTGCAGTGATTGAAGGACTAACTAAGGAAAACACCCACTTTTGTAGGTACCTATACTGTTTGTTATAAACGTCAGGGACTATGTGTGAATGTGGGACGTGGGATGTGGCCATATTTAAAACACCATGGCTATGGTCATCGTGAATCTCATGGCACAGTCGTCAAGTCGTACTATCAAAATGTCCGTCTTTAGTTCCAATCTTTAAAAAACAGCTCTCTATAAGCAGAATTAACTACGGTTGCTCTATGGGTCAGATAGGAAGAGGAAAATAATTTTCGTGACATTTTTTATTGTTGAAAAATTATGGAATCATAAACTACAAATCATGCTTTGCTTGCAAATTAATGCTTCGATATTACTAATTTGGCGTTGATTTTGCGATCTTAATCGGCTTTCTTGTAACTATGAATGGAATTTGAAGACCGTTAATATTTTAAATTTATCCATTAGATATCGAGGGTTCGGTTGGTGCGTTAAAAATCTTACGCTTGAAGCATTCATACAGTTCGAACACCTAATTTACATATGTTAGCTACGCTATCCACGGATGCAGCATGGTAAACGTTGACTCGTGAGTGATCTCGTAACGAGGGAAAAATACAGCCGTGTCAAAGGGTATCACAAAAATACGACAAACGCATACAACAAGGCCGTATAGTTCGTCTATAAAAGCAGTTGGTAATTCTACAAGCAGCTGGTTGGATTGAGCAAATCTTTTTTATTCTCTTATGTCGTTCATTCACATACGTATGTACCATCGCTTATTCATAAGATACAACATATTTTATATTTTAAACTAATATTAGACTTAAGAACATTCACACGGATCCATTGTTATCCATTGAACGAGTAATAAACAATTAAACAAAACAATTTATTTTAATATAGGTATGGCCAAACAGCTGATCTTCCACTTAGGGTTAGTAATGTTTGAAAATTCAAAGATTTGAAGAACATTAAATGTAAATATTACCTTTTTAAGTCATTAACTTAGCAGAGCTGCTGTGAAACAAAAGTTTGTCATAAACACTCTCTCTAAATCATCATTGGGTATGAATAGGATTGGGAAACAAATTATCCTAACACATAAAAACATAACATTAGCTAAACTATTTTCATATAATGAATACATGTAACAAAATATTTACGAAACATACCTAATCGAATCTTAAAAAAAAAATTAGAATTTGTGAACTTTTTGTCAAAGTTAAAGAGAGCTATACTTATAATGATAAATATCGCTTTTCATAAAATTGATTTGGGTTTGAAAGAATTTGAATATTCAATCAGCATAGAGTTTATACCTGCACACGTAAATTCATAATTGTATGCATCTTCCAGCTCTTATTCAATGGTATGGAAATACCGTTTCCTGTGTGATGATTGAAGGATTATTTCTAGCAACCATGAACATATGCCATTATAACAAGCCACTGCTACAGTCGATGGGTTATGTGTGAAAATCGAAAAAGAAATAAACTATCCTGTCCTTTTCATTATTCCCGTGTTCTATGAATCTTGCATAATTTATTCACATCCTGTCGATTTGTCATCTCATTTTGCATTTGCGGGTGCATAATTTTGCAATTAATGCAAGTTAATCCTCTCACCAATCAACCGACAATTTCGAATAGGATGAATATTCGCTTAGCAACACTGCATGCATGCTAACCTTGGGGGAATGTTGCAACGCTTCAACTTTGCCAAAATATTGACGTTCATTGCATCCAGTGTTGTATTGTTGCAAACGAAAGCAAATGGGATCGATGACACGAATAGAAAACAGCAACAGATTTGCGGTGTTTCAAAAGCCATAGTGTGTGTTAAAGAGCAAACCGAAGGGCAACCCGTTTTACACTCACATGCTCTTGCAATTGCACTTTCCACCGGAGGGGAAACCGGCTTATGACGAACCAATTTTTTGCATACTACGGTCCCTCTGTGCAAGGATGCAGTTTTGCATGGTGATATCGGTGATTCCTTTCTTCTATTGTCTCCTATTGTTGGGCGGTGAATGTAATACGGTTAATGGTGTTTTAGTGTTCTTCACTCTCCATCGCAGAGTGTGCAACAGCATATAAACGCTTGACTCATCTCAGTTTATTGCATCGCTTCAGGCAATAATGAAGGGTGGATGAAATGGATGCATTTGCCAATTGGCTAGGGGTTGCATTCAACCCACAATTTGCACTAGAGGGGATTGACTGCAAAAAGTGCAACTTTTTGCAAAGTGAATCATAACCCGCCTGTCGGTGTAGATGTGAGGGTTTGGATTTGTACCACAAATTACCATTTTCTAGTCTTCTCATTCGTCAGTGGAATGGTTTTTGGTTTTCGATACATTGAATTTAACCTCCAGCGCAAATTTAGAAGGGTCTGTTTTGATTGGCGGCTTTGTGTGCATAGCATGCGTTACTGCTGCAGAGTGTAAAACGCGCGTGGGTTTAGATAAAACACGAAAGGAGGGTCCCAACGCTTTTTGCATCGTGCATAATGCTTCTGTGTGCCATTTTCGAGTGATGGTGCCATTGTTTGTTCAAAAGATTAAGCCACTTTGTGTTGCATTCAACTATAGCTTGGGATTCTTAGCAACAATTAAGAAAATCAATTCATTTTACTGCAATCAAACCCTGTCATCGCTGTGAAAAGAGTAATTAGTATCTAGTAAAGGTGTGCATTTTACATCTTCTTCTTCTATTTGGCGTAACGTCCTAAGGGGACATGACGGACTGTACAGGCTTTCGAGACTTAATTCATTACCACGCAGCCGGATAGTCAATTTTTTATACGGGGGGACGCGGTCTATTTTGGGCTTGAACTCATGGTGGGCTTATTATTGAGTCGTTCGAGTTGACGATTGTACCACGGAATTGCCACATTTTATATACAAAGGTCATAATCATGAACATTTCATCTCTCTGTAATCATCTTTCATCATCTCTGTAATTTTATGAAAGTTTTATATCTGTTTTAAACAGTTTATGAGATATTTTTCTGTAAGTAAGTACATCTTTCCGCACGTATTCGTAGATTTCAGAAGAAATTAACAATAATACCTTTTAATACCTTCAGGACCGGCCTATAACATATGAGACTTGACGACTTCTACTAGATCTACAGTCCTTGGATAGGCGTAGAGAAGCAGGTTTTGTAAGCCAAATTCAATAAAGGTGTAATTAATGCACCCGAGCTTCTAATAAAAATTCCCGTAACCATTTAACCGAGCACGAACTCACAGAGGCGCTCATGATCCTTTTTCTCGACATTTTCGACTTTCATTTCAAAGTTTGCAGGTTTTTTTCGATTTCAATGTCATCATTGGTACGTTTAAATGTTTATTCCTGTGTTCTAATTTATAGTTTTTACGATTATCTTAAGAGTTATTTTGGAATAATTCTAAATCACCTGCGTGTGTGTGTGCTGGACAGTTGATTAAATTCATAAACAAATACAAATATCATTCACTGAAACTTCTGGAAAACTACAGAATATCACCAAAGAAAGGTAAAACATTTTCTCCAACTCAACCTATCATATTGGAACACCTCCATCTTAAACTGAATACGGCAAACAAAAACACCCAAAACAAAACATGGCGACCATTCTTTCGTTAAAATATACAACGGTAATAAATCTTGCTTAACTGAGCTCAGTTGCCTAATTCTTAGCACACATGCCGCGCTGTGTTATCTCCACGGCACGGGACGTGGGTTGTGTCGGCTTCATAGCACCGCACTTGGGACTTTGCCGCTTTCGTTGTAAAATCTTACGAAGCTATCATCTTCATTGTTCTATAATCACCCATCTCTTTTCATTAAAATTATATGTACACACATACAGCTGCCACGTGTACGTCCCACGGCATGGTCACGAGTGGGACAGATCTCCGGGCGGACAACACTTGGTCCGCGTTGGATCTCCTTATGAGTCGCACAGTCCCGGACTGCTCGGCTGTAACGTTCGCGAAACGAAAGAAGAATAATGCAAGACCCCTTAGGAATAATTTTCCTTCACGACTTCTTTTTTTCCTACGTCTAACACACAACCCACCCGGAAAAATCCCTTCCAAGTGTGTAGGACGGGGAAAGTCCAATTGAAACGGCAACGAAGATGGAACGAAGAATAAAACTGCCAGGGGAGGGTGAATGCAAAAGTGTGAGAGCTTAATACGAGTGAGGCAATCACGGTTGGCCGAAGCGTCGTACATGCGATACGAAATGAGAAAAACACACATTGAAGGAAGCTGGAGGAAAACTCACTTCCTGTGCGTTGAGCTGCGGGAAAAACGCACCACCCATTTCTGCGTCACATACAAATACATATACGTACGCCAACCCTCTCTAACGTGCAATAAATTTTTATTTTATATTTCGCTCTTTTTGACACCGCTTCTGCAAAGAGAATAGACGAGTAGATGGGCAACAACGAAGCGCCATACTTATTTTCCCCCTTTTCCTCTTGGGCTTACGGATCGGCGAACAGAGAGGGTGGTTTCATGCCGCCCCATGCCACCTTTGCTACCATCCTTCTCGCCATTTGTGCCTCTTTCCTTGCTTTGTCGGTGCCATCTTTTAGTGTCTTGGCACTTTTCTTATCTTTTCCGCTTTTACTCATTGAGTAATGAGAAACGCGGAAACCGCTGTAGCCGGCAAAAGTGTAAGGACGCGGCAACTTTACTTCTTACGCCCCTGCCGTGGACAGTCGTCTTAGGGACGGCAACCAACCCATATAAAGCGCAAATAAATGAATAAATAGCTTTTCTTCAACTTCTCGTGCAGGACTTGGGTGATGTGGCTCTGGAATGAACAGTTTTTCTGTACCGTTGTTGGAAAAATCCTACGGGTGCGGGCCCACAAGACGAGGTATATGAGTACGATTTTACTTTTTCACGTCTGCACCAGCTGGCATTCATACATTTTGCCAACTGTATTTCCATGGTAAGAAATTGAATTATTTGGGTTTGGTTACGGAGACAGTCCCATACCATGCTCATTTATTAAAAGCCGTAAGCGCAGGTTTCGTTAAATACGTTAAATGTATTTAAAGATACGCCATTTACTTATGTGCGCGAAATGTGCACAGCCCTTGCATTTCACTTCATGGGATACATATTCAAGGTACTGTTTGTTAGTCGCTGGCATCTAACTTTGATTTATATTTGTTTTTCTACTCATACTCAGTCATTAGCATAATAACAATTCTGTATGCCAACATACTATGTAACTGTGGGCCTACGGTGCCGCTGCAAACATGTTTCTTTCATAAGCTAACATTTCGCGTATTGATTTTTAAACCAAAAAAATGTTACCCGATGGCTCTACGAATCGATCGATTAAACGCAAATCCGCTTCAACTACGGCGTTGGTCTGTTTTGTTTCCATCAAGCATCTTCCCTTCTTCAGCTTTCCCATCAACAGCATCAGGCAGCTCCCTTTGCATCTTGCCCAAAAAACGAAAAGAAAACACGCAGATAAGTTCGCCCCGTTGGTACGCAAAGTTAAATGTATTTTTCTTAATTTTGCACCTTCTTCATTTACACACCAAGCTTACCGCCGATCCTCTCTATCACTCATTTCCATGCTATTAACTTTTGCTACCACCTCAGCTCTACCGTCTCCCCAAATCAACTCTGAAAAAACAGGACCAGAGAAAGGTCCCTTATTCTCATTCGTTATTTTGGACAAACAACAGAACCGACAACGACATCGATTTTATTTTCCCTCGCCATTTTCGAATCTCGTACCGCTCATCTCATGCTAGCGGTCGACTGCTATCATTGATAGCAGCCAGTCGGCCGAACGGTATGGTCCAGTTTTCCATCGGAAGTCATCGCCAACCGTACTGTGTCGAAGCTATACTCAAAATGCGACAGGGGTTTCTTTTCCAGGCAAGTGAAGCAAGTGTTTAAAAAGCGGAAGAAAAGAAGAAAAATAAAGAAGAACAGTAAGCAGAGAAAAAAGTCTTCCGAAACGTCACCAAACCCTCCACTTCAAGTTCGCTTTCGATTGCAGGTACACCTTAAGACAGTGCCCTGCCTTTCGGCCAGTCTGCTTATTTTCCACAATGGTGAGTATTTCCCTATTTAGCCAGCATTCGGAATGAGGTGTGGAAACAAAAATCAAAATGGGTCTTAGCTATGCGTTGTCCTTCCTTATTTAGACACACACATACGCGTACACTTTGCATATAGCAATCACAATCACAAGGTTAAGCAAAGAAATCGATGTTTGTTTTTTTTCCAAGCTACTTCGTCCGGTTCAAAGGCCTACTACGAATTGGTAGGCAAATAGTGACAGGAAGTTGAAGCAGCATACCTACAAGAACAGCCGTCAGGCGATGATGATGCGAAAGAAACTCTCTCGATTCGCTTCTTCGCATGACGATGATAGCGTTGGCGATAAGGAGACTACTTATTAATAAAATCAATAAATGTTAGGACCAAATAACAACGAAAGACTATGTAAGTGCTACATCTCCAGTAGATCAAATCAATGCTCGGAAAAAAGCAAAATATTTGACGAACAAAGACAATCCGTGATTCATTTGATTTACGATCGTTGGCATGACACCATTTCAGTCCATTAATTACATTACTCAAATACAAAATTCTTTAAAAACTATAAAATATAACTTCATATTCAAAAAAAATCAAATTTTACATTGCCCTAGAACTCTCTTTATTTTTAGTTATTGATTTAATACTGTTCAGAGTCGATAAATATATTGAAGCAAAATTATCCTTTTTAACTGTGTTGCTATAGATTATTTTGCATGCTTGTGAATATTTCTTTGGGTATATTGTTTTATGTTGATCATTCACATTAGTTTTAGTAATCTCTCACGATCGATTGTTCAACGGGCTAAAAAACCCTTTAGCTCATGCTCCTTAGCCAGTGCGTGAAAATGGTTTAGCATCATATTCCTTTCACAGTGCATGAAAACTCATTTTCAAAAACTATATAATGTATGTAGCATCCCATCCAACCAGCATCTAATGGTAGGCGATTACATTGAACAAAAAAAGCCAAATTTTATCTGCTGAAATACACTGAAAGACCACTATAGTCTACGCTTTTTTCTTTTGACTGTGCAAAATGAAATCTTCATTCCCACAAACAACTCACTATCGCTATAGTCTGCAATGAATGGTCTAGCACTAGCACACACGGAAATCGCGGAAAGCTATAGGAAGCTGCTGCAATAGCAGCATCACAGTCATCATCTTTGTAACAGAAGGGACGATGTACGAAAGTTGTTGGAACGGGATGGAAAGAAATAAAAAATTAATTTCAAGCCACCCTGTTTTTATTTTTGAATATTCAAATTAATTCCCCTTCTCGCGTACTGGAAGGTATTCAACGATGATTGTGCTTAGGACCCATCCATCGACTGTGGTGTGCTGGGGTTTGGTTGTGTTTATGTGTCGCTCGGGCCACATGCTCCGGCGTATGTGCTAATGAAATTCGTTCACCATGGTACGCATCCTCACACACCAGCATACGCTCTCGTGAGATCGGTCTGTACACTTTTAATCACGCATACATCTACGAAGTGGAAGAGAATAGGATATAGTTGAAATGTGTTTTCCGTTAATGAAATTTCTTTCTTGAGTTTTTGATACATGAAACTGTTTCCAATGGGATTTCATTAGCCTCGCTCGATACAGTTGCGTAACTTTATCCTTAAATGCCTTTCGTTTCACGTTTATTTTAATGTTATATTTAAAACATTCGTTTTAAACTAGTTCTAACAACTACAATACAAATCTGAATCCTTGATATTTTATATTTGTTTCAGATGGAAATATAACTACTACACTATAGTAAAAAATTATTACAGCATAATTAAAAAAAAATATTATTTATTCGACTACTTGTTTATCGCACATACTGTCCATTGTTACTTCATTACGACGGTTTGGATGTATTTTGATCAGCTACATTTATGCGGGAGATTGAGTTATTTGACTGTGGTGGTAAACTTAAATAAATCACTGTACAGAGTTAAAAACTAAGCAACAATATAATCGTTGATTCAAACGCCATTTTATGTAATCTTTCTTAAAATCAAGCATAGTATTACTTGACTCTATGCTCTATGCTATGATCTATGCTTAATCAAGTACGACTAGTACGCGTTTGAAATTTCTATTAATCAGAAGGCTAAATTTATATTACTCATTTTAATTTGATCTCATCTTCGGGCCAAACTTAAAACTCCTCACCATAACCCTTTTGCAAGCGCTTTTCTGCAATCAATGTGAGTATACGATTCTGTTTCAATCCTGGATTCTAATCAACATTTCGGTGTCCTGTTGCGATGGGGTCATATTCTCGTTCACCATTAATGTATCGTTCCTAGTCGTACCAACGATGAAACTGGTAGGATTCTTCTTCACTCTCGTTAAACCATACATACATACATACATACTTACAGACATACATACATACATACATACCCATAGAAACACATACAGAAAACCCTCCCTGCCTACAACAAGCTCTGAACGTTCGTAAAGATGCCGCCCCTACCATTCAGGATTGGGAGAATGGTCCAGCCACCCTCGCGCGCGTGTTTCCAATTTAACCCTTTTTCGTCGCGAAAACTGATACCGCGAGGCACCCGCTTGCCAGCTCAGAGCGTATGTACAACGCGTTATGTGTGAGTGTTAGTCGATAGAAGCTTGTGCAATAGCGTTGGCAGTACATAAAAAACGTTAACGCACAACTTTTCCTTACGCAACGCCTACTGTGTTCGCAGACGAGGCCCGTGTACTTATTGCCAAGCGTAGCAAGTGGAAAAAGGGGTTTTGCGAAGAAAAGCAATATGGCTTCCGATGGGGGAATGAGTAACACAGAACAACGCGTGGTCTTACCACCGTTGATATGGATTCGTTGGGAAGAAGGCATTAGATGTGGACGGTTGGTAGGTTTGCTAAAGCTGTTTTTCTCGTTTAATATGGTTTGTGGAAGGGTATCAAAATGAGCACCTGTACTAGGATAATAAAATAAAGGGTGCGTAATACTCAAACGAAGACGAAACTCCTCACGTTTGGCATGGACGGATCTGTAAAATAAGAGCTAAAATGACCATGAAGAAGAACTGTACACACTTAAAAAGGGAAGCTGAAAAGATAAATAGACTCCTAGTGTCGATGACTTCAAAATGGATGGAAATAATTACAGGAAGAATGTGCTCTCGAATAACTCATAACTACAGAAGTAATGTCTTATTAACTGAATTTTTGGTATCCCAGCTTATTCTTATCCGAATTATAACTATTCGGATAACAATGATAAAGTAGCCTTTCAATACCAAGTACGACACATAATCTAATAATAACAAGTAATTTCCTCATAAATTGACTTAAATAAAAAACTTGCATTTGAAATTAATAATTTGAACTTTGCTATACTTTTTCTGAAATGTATGCTTTAAATAAATGTACCAACCAGTACTTTTCATAATTATTCTTGTGTTGTGCATTCATTGGAATTGTAAGATTATTATAAGATTTTTTTGTAACGCTCTTTTCTCCTTTCAAATAGAAGCATTAACTCATCCAAAATATTTGAAACAACCTACATAAAAAACATCTTGCCTCAATTATCTTATGTGCTTGAAAAGGACTAAAACGCGACATTGCACTCACAGACCACTGGGCACTGGTGTCACGCAACTCTCTGTTGACCAATGTCCACTTGACACGAGGATCCCCTTCTATACTCATCCCTGTTCACATTTAAATGAATCGTTACAATCCCCTTCCTATTACCAATTAATAGCCTGTTATGCTGTCATCCTGTCGCCTTAGATCGCCTAATCGTTCTATCTATGGTCAAACAACGATATAAGTGCCTTCTCGACTTCCTCATCACTTTACAAATTGAGCAGCGTCATTATATCCATGTGAATTGACCATCGTCCACCAATGCTCGTACTGCTCGTTTCATGTAGGATCTGAGCGCACCCAATCCCTTTTGACCTGTCCACAAAACCCCTGTGTACAACGCGTGCACTAAAGATGAGTGTGATAAATGGCAATAAAAAAATCAAATAAAACCTAATTACGCTATAAATAAGGTAGGATGGGATGACCATCAGTTGCTCCTTGTCAAAGGTGCCGGGCAACACTGGTGAACCCTTTGTGTGCGGTTGTGTTTTCAAACGGTGCCACAATTGAATCAACAAATATTATGACACCATCCACCTCGTGGACAATGGTCAACAATGGGTAAAAGGATAAAGACCCACCTAAGGATAACACACATTCGATAAAGCACGTGGCATCAGTCCGAATGGTCAAACCGGTTTCAGAACAATCGCTAAACAGCTACTGACCCTTGCTGACCACTGTGTAAAATTGGACAATGCCCGGGAGGGCTTTCAAACATATTGTCCGACCGGCCACCCTTGTCTCAGAGCAGCTACCGCAGATCAAGTGGTCAGCGCTATTATGGTCAACGCCATAGAATAAAGCCACTTAGTAGGTCTATTTGTAGACCCCTAGCCAGGGGTCAAAAGGGCTTTGGGCAATTATTCTCAATTAAAATCTGATTCTCGTGTCATCTAGCACTGTATGCGGCACACGTAAGGACCTCTGTTCAAAATTCTCCCCCTTCACTAATGTTCTAAGATGAGTTCCGGATACGCCTAGAGACCCCTAGCCGGAGTATTATGCTCGTGATAGAAAAAATCCAACTGTCGTAAAGAAAACCGGTTTTTCAGGGAAAACACAAACTGGCCAGCCGAAGAAGCAATAAACAACAAAACAAACACCCGTCGACCATTCCAACCAATTTCGGCTGGACCCTTATGGGTATCAACGTGACACGTGTGTCCGGAAATTTGCTGCTTTAAACAAGCAGCATACACTATGGAATACCGGAAAGGGTTACTTATGCACCATGAATGTACAGGCAGGAATCACAGGTAATTTTGGAATTATGAATGCTACGATACGACTTGCATTGCTTCGGTAGCACGAGCGGCGCACGAGCGCAGAAGTTTGTCATCGCATTCATTATTCTTATGGTTCTACTTGGTTTTGTATTGAAAGGTTTTTTTTGTTCGCAAAATATGTTTGAAAGCACTATAAAAATAGAAAAATAGGTAGCAGTTTTGCATACTTCTAAACTTAAAATTGAATAAAACCTTGGTTCGTAGTCGTAGCTTTCCACAATCTTTTGTCATATATAACTTAATCAATTGACACTTGCTAAAACAGTATTTACCTTGGACATTTTATGCTTTGGTAAACTGTGGGGAACTACCTCTTATTATTAATATTTTTTCCAACAATCTGGTTCTCAAGCGATTTATTTTTTTCAATCTATGATACGATATTTATACTTTATCCAGGGCTTAGAAGCGAAATGTCTGATCTGCTGCAAACGTGTCCTTTTGCTGTGATAAACGAAGGCGGTCTAGTCCACGATCATCATAGATATGAATGTTTTTCACATAATATAGGATTGTACCACCCTGTATTGCTTACGTAATAAGTTCCATACAGAAGGTACTCGGACACAAACTGGGAACGGATTGAAACGGAACAGTTCACCGCATGTGAGAGCACAGCATGCGGCATCTAAATTTCCCACTTCCCCTCAGCACGCAGGATTCACTTCCGCGTTATGCCTGGCGCCAGTATTCACATACATACGCAACGTACACACAATGAAACTGCAGATGTTACCACCCCCTTGTATGCAAATGAAGAAACAAAATCAGTTGGCCCGAACTGGGATAAAAAGTCCCCCCGTTCGTTCGAAATACGAACTGGAAACAGGGGTTCGAGAACTACAAGGGTTGGTCTGTCCCTATTCTTCTCGTGTCAAAAAAACGGCCGAATAAGTTTGCTACGAGTGAGCCAGCAATACAGAGGCCGCACACGCAACCGTTGCGCACACATGAACACCACTTACACACGTCGCATCATGCCACAATGGTTATCTAATTTGCATTTGTGTATGCAAACGAACCAACACTTTGCTACCGGGATTTAGGACTCGCTATCTGTTTTCTATGTTCGTAATGAAGAGTAACGATTCATTGGCTAGGCTTTAGAAAGACAATAAATGGTAAAATAAGTTTTACACAGTACACACCAGAAGCACGTTTTGCAAATCGAATAAAACCGTTTTGTGTAACGCAAAGCTTCACTGTCGCATTTTACGCATTTAACAACATTAATAGCAACAAGGCCAAAATCGACAAAATTAGGCGTTGCAAAACATGTACACATATCAATACGTTTCTTCTATCCTTTTTAAACATTCTTCAGGCCATATTTTTGCCTCTTTTCCAGACTTTATTGCCGTATACGAACAAGCAAGTATTTTCTCCCACATTACACACTCCTATGAGCGACCCAGTGAATTGGAGGGTCTATGCTACGAAGGATTTATGAGTAATTTGATGAAATATGGCGCCGTTCTGCAACAGCGGGACCACTCCGACGAAAGAGGCTTAGATATACTTTATTTTATCGTCCTGCGTGAAGTATCGTTATCTTTTGCTCGTTTTTCATGGGAGCCACATGTTTTGTGTTAGATGTAGAAAAGTTTGACTATCTGACGAGAACCGTCCTAGCAAACAACTTATTCTGTGGTTTTGCTGCGGCCGAATGTGGATAGCAGCTTCACTCAATCTTAGGATGATACTATTGTACAGCTTGTGTTTCACTATAATCGCAGGCACTGTCAATTCTTACGACCATTTTGCTATTCTACACGAGTGCAATCTATACACTCAATACGAGCATAATCAACACCCGGACATTGAAACCCAACTAGCTTCTTTGTCTTGTGCAATACGATATTACAATTTCCAACATATTTGCTTCCCTTGTTGAATCATTTACAAGCAGGATAATTTGAAAGTAGTAGGACCCAACAAAATCGTGGAATGTTGTTAGTAATGCTCCAGGATCACAAGGGTTGTCTACGCTATGAGTTGTACTTTAACGGATGATAACAAATCCCGTCATCCCCTCAGAAGCTCTCTCCACTGATGCGATTACGTCTACATAACACATAACAAGAATCAGAACATTGCTCAAACGATAAAAATGTTGTTTGTTTTGTGTGATGGCCTACATTTTGTGTACTTCTTATAGACAACCATCAGCATGTTCCACAAAATCTGTAAGATTGTTACTAAAAAGAATAAAATGTTAATCCTTTCTCCATTATCTGCAATGCTAGTTTATTATGTTGTACTTAAATTAACAATAAAAACCCTCCATCCCGTATGCATAATGTTTGTAGTATTCAATAAAATTATTTAAATTTGCTTATGTCTTTTGGAAAGTACAATCAATTTGCTACTAAAAAAATCCTTGTTTAACATAAATATGCTATTGCATAAATGAAAACTGCATACCAATTGAAAAGATACTTTCCTTCGAAACGTATAAATAAACAATCCAAAAACTGAGTGTAAATTGCTTGTATTATATTTTATGATAAAAATTATAGTGTTCTATTTCATTATCTATCCTGTTAACGCTACTTTTGCCAAACGTACCATACCGGAATCTTACTGTACGTGTTGTTTTAAGGCACTACGGTTTATGCTTCGCCGTTTTCAGCGGATGCTAGGTCTTAGAGTATCGTTGGTTTATTGAAATTATTTCTACCCTGTTGGTTCAGTGATGAGATGACGATCCAGTTACTGGCACACCCTTGTTTGCTCCTATGCTAACATTTGAGTTCGAAAATGCCAACAGACACATATTTTTCATACTAACCAAACGCAACACATTCAATCAATCTCATGAACGTAAACCCGAACAAAATGGCAGGATGAAGTAATCCTGTTTCCCAACGAAAAATCGCATTTTCTTGCAGAGCGTGGTGGTTAGAGGATGAGATGGAAAATAAATAAATGCCAAATGTGTCAAAACAGAAGTAGATCACATTTATCAAATTTTAATCGCGCTCGAAGCAAAACCTCGAATCAAATTAAACAGCCTACAGTAATCGTACATAGAATGACGCTTATTATTTTACTCAATTTACTTATTATATAAGTGTGTAAACATTTCGACTGTTTTACAGTTTTTGCAAACTTCAACTTTTCAAACAAAATAGGGCCATTTAACTAGTCAACAACTGAAATTGGTCGTTATTAATGCTCTATTCTTCCCGTTCCTCCTGAATAAAAAAGCTCTATTCGTTTCATATTTAAATATAACGTGGAATGAAAAACTACAATTGAAAGGGCTTAAACGTTATTGAATTGAAGTGGGTTTCTAAAATTCTGTAAGCAATTTTAAAAGTTTATCATACTTATATGTTTATCAAAAAAAATCATACGTTGAATTATTTGTTGAACATACAGGTCATACATGGCCAAAGAAATTTCCTCCAGAGAATTTGTTCCTTGAACACCCAACCTTAAAAACATGGTAACAAAGGTGAACTGAGTACATCTCATTTGTAAAAGCTATCCTATTTTCTCCTTATCGCTAGACACATTTTCCCTTTCTATTCCCTTATCTATCTTGCAAATACCCTTTTCCTGGCACCATTCGTTGCAAATAAATAAAAACCGAACCAACTTATTCATTTTCGTTCAACCCTTTCGCACCGCCGCACCCTATTCAAAAGAGACATAGGGAACTTTCTTCTTTGGTAGTTCGTACTCTTCGTTCACAGCTTCTTCATAGCTTTCTTTTTATTATTCGTCACGTCGTTTAAGATTCTCCATCGCCAACGCACGCGTCTGTCATCTCGAAGGGTAAAAGTTTTTAATTTCGCTGAAATTTAGTATTTTCTATTTCGTTCTAATTTTTCTCGCTCTTGCCCATTTTTTCTTCTACTTCGCTGTCTTCGCAGCACATCTTACGCACTATGTTGACGTCTTAGTCGTATATGAGACCATGTTTGGGGTTGCCATGACACCGTATTTGCCTAGCAGCGTAAGGCCATCGAAGGAACGAGATTTTCTTACGACTCTTGCGCCTGGTCGAGAGCTGGTGGTTGACGAAGACGACGTCGGCGAGCATGGTCGCCTTTTATTTTAAACAGTATTTACCTCCATCCAACCTTCCTCGGACACCATCTCACACACACAACCCAACACATTTAAACACCTATTAGCATTCGTTTGAAAATCGCGCACACTCACAGAGGTAAATAGTACTCGCTTGCCTCGCAGCAGCAGCAAGTTAAGCATTTTGTTACTAAGCTTCGTGCCCAGTTTCTTCGGCGGATTGTAAATGAGCGAAGGCACACAAACAACATCAAACTTCCCTGCAAAGCGTGGACACATACACTTATAGCACACATACGCGCTCGCGTCTTCATGCTGTCCATACAAACACGCACATCCCCACCAAGAAAGATGCTGGTCTGGTCTAACATAGAAATACTTTTAATTTTCTTCCTTTTTAGCGATAGAGCAGAGGAAGTGAGGTATTTCATGTTAAGCTCTAATGAGAGCGACTGTTCCTTCGCGACGTTCGCGTTTCGACCCTAGGACAGGACCGTAGACAGGCTGACAAATACAAAGGACGACGCACAGGGAAATGGGTGATTGGGTGAGCATCAGACTAACATGAAGGTACCGGGTAGCTAAAAAAGGCTATTACTTCTTAAACTTTGTCTTAAAACCATTCTTCATCCCACTCACACACAGTGGTTCATTCGATTCGTTTGTTTTCTTTCCTACGATTGAAGATGACTTCAAACTGCTATAGGGTTTATTAACGCCACATTGGTCTCATGTCATAAGATGTTGTAGCGAAAATATGTTTAATAGTTGAAATATTTCGAAATGTATCGTTTACAAATACTTTACAAAATTATTTCATTATTTCTGTTCCAGCCTCCGAAAGATTCAGGAATGGCAGGTTCAACTTAAGGTTAAAATAATTAATATTTTTTACAAATTTGATATTTTACCAGCTATGGTTTGTTAAATTATTCTTATCAGATGTAAGCTCAATAGTTTCCTTTTGATCCATATAATTCATCTTCCTTGCCGTGTAGCTACGCTATATTTGCTTCCTCTTATGTACATTCTACGCAAACCAAGAACATTGGCGAATAAAATATGCCCATAATTAATATCGCTGATTAAAAGTTAAACATCACTCGGGCTCGAATACTCCACGAATCACAAGTCAGTACAAATCCTACCTATCTTCCACCCTCTGTCCCTTTTCCTAACCGTTCCTTTGAGATGCTCATTAAAATTAAGCGGCAGGCATGGTACAGTCTTAGTCTTATAGGTTTATTCGACAACGTACTGATGTGGTAAACAACAGGCAAAGGAGTAAGGGTGTGAAGGGGAAACATAAGATAGCAATGCTGGAAGAAGAGTTTGTCCCCCTTCGGAGGGATTTTCCTTTGAATATAGGAAAATCTCAAGAAAAGCAGCGTAAACAACACAATGCCCGAATGGCGAGCGCTGAAGAAATTAAAACGAAAAATAAGATCAGAAATTAAGGCACTTTTCCACAACCCTACCTGGCACCCTTCCATGCGAACGTGCATAGCGCGATGGCTGAAACAGCGCACGAGTAAAGGGGGCTTCCTCTATGTAAATATATGAGCTCAACTATGAATCCTGCAAACTTCACAACAAGCGAAAAAGAGAGCCAAACAAGTGAAAACATCCGCCAGTAAATGCGTATACACATTCGACCGTTGTTTCACTGATGAAAATTTATATACCAACGACAAACTTTGCCCTCTTCCTTCGCCCACAACCCGTCCACGCTTCAGCACGGATGGACGAAATGATGAGCGAGAGCATTAGGACACTATCGCTGGAGTCCACTGGTGATAAGCGGTCACTGGTCCGTAGGGTTCTTCAGAAAAAAGTGAAATAACCGCATCACCGTTACCACGGAAAAGACTACCTTCGTTGACGGTCACAAGATTTTTTTTTTTTTCATTACGCTTGTGACGAAATTTTCTTGTGCGAAATAAAGTTATGATAACACATTTGCTTCTTGTGCTTTTACTTGCACTGTTTGAACTGTGCACATGATGGCAATCCAATGACGTGAGCCGTCGCATCTACCATAAGACCATATAAAATAACAACAAACAAAAACTAAACGATGCGTTTAAAAATATTCAATAAATAATTAAAACTATCCCTTTTTTATTTATTTTTTCTTTTTTTTACTTTCATAAGTTCATCGTAAGTCCCGTATTCATATGGTTGCTTACCTGCACGAATGTACGTAATATTCTTTTCGGAATCGTTATTATGTATAACGCATTCCTTGTATTACCTTGTTGGCACTGCCTGCGTGTTAATATAATTGAATATTTCACTGTAAAATACATTGATATATATTTTTTGAAAAAAGGTAAATAAATGTTATGTTATGATTTATAACTACATGCATAGTTTATCGCTATCATTTAAAATTTAAGATCATTCGCAAAGTATTTTGCTCAACATATGAAGTTGGTTAATTTTACGTTCCTATTTCTTAGCATATTATTCACCAGATATGATTCATCAGCAAACCATTGCACTCAAGACACCGGTGAAGTACGTTTTCCCCTATACATAAGTTTTTTTTTGCTAGCAACCTTGAGGGTTAACGGACCGTTGAAATGCCAGGGCGCTTATGGTGACGTTACCTAGCCTTGTAGACTCAGACCCACATCCTTTTTTTTTCTTCCCAGGAAAAGGAATGAAAAAAAACTGAACCCAGTTCCAGGTGTGTTGCGCTTTCAATCTCTGTTCAATACGCAGCGTTTGCGCCTGAATCACCCTTTCAATTTGGGACTGTTTATGTTGCTAGAATAAAAGACTTATGTTATTTTGCGAAGAAAAAAATCATTAACATTGCCATAACTAATTTGAAGTACACGCGCTTCTCGCTCAATTATATAAAATATAAAAAACACCTAAATATTTAATATACCAAGGGTTTTAGTAAATGTTAAAAACCTTCATTTCGATAAATTGTATAAATACATTATGTTTTGTTACACAGTTTTTTATTCATGATTGTCACAGTTGTTGTTCAATCTAGCCATAAATGCGCTATTGCAGATAGTTGCTAGAATAATTACAAGCAATTACAAGCTGAACTGTAAGTAATTACGACTTTGCTTTCACTCGCTCTGATCATCTGAGGAAGTGAGATTTTATGCTATTGGCAGACATCCGTTACCTGTGGTTGCTTTGTGGTAACGTTCCAGGGCGACATGTAAATGCTTTATTTGCACCTTTCTCACCATCCTGACCTCGGTTGAATAGAGACCCGAGACTCGATCGGATTGCTGATACTGTAAAATTACCTCTCTGAAATGCTGTTCACTTCTCTACCATCGCTAGTTCAATTTCCACCAACTGCTATTGCCCATACCATGCCACTTGAACTGCAGGCACACATGAGTACATTGAGTGACATTCGAACTTTACAAAATCGCTTTGACAAGGCTAAGACCTACTTTACTTTTAAGTTGCATTTCTTTCTACTTCCACTTCCAACGATGTAGTGCTTTGCAAACATTTATGTGTAAGGGTTAGTCGATATTAAAAGGATGCGCATATTAGAAAATAATAAAACTCTTTAATTCGATATTTCTGACTGTTTCTACCTTTAACAATCTTTAACACTGAACGATAGTGACATAAACTCCATAGCATTTTGCTTTATTGAAATTCGTTGATAAAGATTAATAAATGATAAACGATCAGTCAAAACCTGTTGCAATTTTAACAAAATCTTGTAGTAAAACTGTCCTATAGTAGCTTAACTATACCAAATTAGAAGTTCAGTGGAGCGCCGTTTATTCGGGTACCTTTT
>KI919912.1:0-23705 GCA_000473525.2 Anopheles melas | reverse complement strand
AAAGGAAAAGGTAGCATCATTACGACAAAAAATCGAAAGATGAAAATTAAATATTCCGTTTTAATATTTCTATTCCACTATCTTCTCTTACGTTCTATATTTTTCTTCTTTTTATGTTTCTACGTAGTTTAGGCCAAAAGCGCACAACAACAGTGATATTGGAAAAATATAAACTCTTTTATTAGCTGGTATTTATAATTCAGTTCAAACTTTCAAGTTTTGTTTAAATTGTATACAACTTTGTAAAGAATTGCAATGGAGAACTCATCAACAATTCATCAAATTCGTTGGAAAATGCTTTTTTGCACCTGATTTTGAGCGCAAAAATTGTCGAAGAATATTAACAACCTAACACCTATAACCTTCACTAAAATAAAAAAAAGACGCCATCATCACCATCTAACACTCGCGCTATCGATGAACCGATAAAACCGACCGCCGAAGAAAGAACAGCCATTGCCATGCTATCTAAGAAGCGAAAAAGCTTAGTGCAGCAGTATTATGCACGCCGGGCGAGTGGTAAACGCGTGATGGTTACGTGAGGAGATGTCAACGCGATATTACAGTGTTTTCTATCTGTTTTTTCCCCTTCATTCCCTACCAAGATTTTTCACCTAATGTGCAGTCCGTCCACTGAGGGAACCGAGGTTCATCGTTACTCCTGGACGACAGCAGCGTTGTAAGCGTGGTGTGCTACGCTGTGTGATAAATATTTATTTGCCTTTGTGTGATTTCATGACAACAAGAATCGGCTTCGGGGCTCGGAACATCTCGGTTCTGAGGGAAAAGGAAGCTCACACACACACACAGACTGAGAAAAAGAAGTTTACCAGCTACATCGAAAAACGATTCCGATCGACAAGCGAAGGATGCAATTCGCAACTGTGGCGAGAAGGAAGCTGTGTTCCTCTTAATGTGTCTGTGTGTGTGTGGCATCAACCCATTAAAGCACGGAACGGAAGAAACGTCGTGATGATACCAAGCAAACGAGGACGAAAAAGCTCGAACAAAAATCAAACTCTGTTTCAAGCCGCAAAAACTGGGAGGACAACTGTCCCACTCTCTGCTTTTTATGACTACGAGTAATGGTTTATTACGCTATTGGTAAGACTTTCCCCCAAGCAAACACGAGTTTCCTTCGATCTGGTGGCTTCCTTCCCATGGCAACGATTAGGAAGATGCAAGTAAAATGCGTCTTTATTGACACGTACCCAAACACATAACCTCACACAAACACCCATACACACACACACCCTCTCGCTAGCTTTTCCTTTCCGCTGTGTGCTGCACCGAAACCCGGTGGTGCCGATTTTTCCCGAAAAGTGAAGCAGAACGGAAAGCACACTGTCAATTTGATTGCGAATTTATTTGGTTATTGAACCCAGGGGCCACCCCCCTATACTGCCACCCCAAGCACTCCTCACCCACTGTCCGGAGCGATAACGATTATCCAACGTCTCGTCTCGTGCGGTACAGAGCTGTAACAAATACACACCGAAGTAGTTTTCCGAAGTGCGAAGGAATCCTTTTTGCAAACCCCCGTCTGTCTACTTCCCCGTTCCGCACGCGCTCATCGTTACTTCGGTTTGATTTTCCTTAATCCATCCAATCCGGGCGAACATTATTTCCCTTTGGAGGAAAACGAAATGTGTGTAAAAAAACGACAACACCATACACACACACACAGGGAGAGTTTATGCATTTCTTTGTTCTCACCTAAATCAGGTTTTATGCGATAAACTTGTTTATTTCTCTTTTGCACCACCCTTGGGGGACCGATCCTTAGCCGGGTGTTTTGCGATGCTGGCGCCACGGGACGGCAGCGGGAGATTATAATAAAATAAAAACCGACTGGTTCACAGCGCACTTTCCTTTCCAATCCTTTAGGGGGCATTTAACGATAGTTTTGCGTTTTGTTTGTGAAGTACTTTCTTTCTGTATTCATTTTTTCTTCATTTTCTTCTTATCGCTTTGTTTGCTTTGAGCATATCGTTTGCTCCGTTCCCCCGTGTTGTTGAGTTGTATGTTTTTATGCATTTTCTACGTGGAGAGCTTTTCTGTTGAATGTACACCATCCCCCAGCCCACAAGGTGTACGGGGTGGTGATTGTCATAAGACCTCGATGACGATCAGAGATGTAAAGTGTGGCTCTACGAAAGCATGTGATTACGATTATTGGATCGTAAATGGCATGGGTTGAAGGCGGACAATACTTGAGAGGCGTATGCAAACGGGAGTGAGCGTTGCTTATGTTTTATGTTTGCAAATGATAAGCTTGTTAAAATTTTGATTGAAAGGAAGAATTCCTTCCCTTCGTGGTTGACATTTTTGATATCTCGTTATACTACCTTGGAAAAAAAACATAAACAAAATCGTATCCCAAAATCAAAAGACCGTAACGTATTCAACACGCTTGAATAAATCAAGAATTTGTGTTTTATTTATTTAATAATACCCTTATGATGGCCATAAAATAAATAAAAAAGATTCCGTATTGATGGTTGATCACGTTCAATTACAAACACGTAAAAATACATAAAAAACTTATAAAAAGAAGGCTTAATGTTGCACTGCGAATTGTAAACAAACAAAAAATATTGAATGAAACAAATGAAATGTAAACATGCACGAAAAATAATAAACAAAACACCCAGGAGAAGGGAATAGAGCGGGAAAAAATATTGCAAAAAGCAGGTGGTGTTATTTTAGTTTCGCGCAGTGCATTGTATAAAAAAAAATATAAAGAATAATAAATAATAAATAAATAATAAATTTTTAAAATACAAAATATAAAAAGCATTGTAATAAAAAAATATACACAAACATAACTACAACTAAAGAATGTATACTAAATACTAATGCATAACGAAACCTGGCATTACAACAAGTAAATTGAAATAAACAAAAAAGTATGAAAATCTGTAACGACGAAAACAAAAATGACCCGAAACTATTAAAACTAATTATAAGTAATTAAACATGTTAATGAAATAATTATACAGTAAAATTGACGGAAAAAACATATCCAACCTAATTTTAAAACCAAAATTTGTGTAATACAAAACGCAGAACAAAAACCCAAAGACGCTTTAATGTACAATGCTAAAAAATAATTTGAATAAAAATATTATAAAGAAACAAATAAACAAATATCACTTCGTAGAGTTATTATTGGTTAATTAATGGAGCAACAATGTAACGCTAGCCATAAAGGAATAGTTGATCGCTTCGTATGAAAGCAAACCAATTCGATAAAAATTAACCATAGATATTCTATTACTCTACATACACACGCACAAGCACACGCAATGACCTAGCAAACAATGCACGACGCCCATTGGATGTCCACAATTGTCGGGGTCTGCCATTCGGAAAAGCTTTATCGGTAATTAACCGCCATAAAAAGCTAGCGATTACCGTTAACATTACGCACGTTTACGGTTTACCTTTCTCTTGGGCCCTAAGGGGCATGAAGCGCCAGCAGTAAAGTAAACGATATACTTACACACTTACAGCAACACACACACACGCACACGAAAAAGAAACAAAACATGACTCCTTAAATGACAATAGGTCTGGAAATACCTCCCGCCTTATTTTTCCGACCACAACCTGCATGATTAATGATCATAAACGCAAAAATGTTACCCAGAATTGAGTTGCCTACAGGTCCAAGTTATTTTGTCACCCCTATTACTTATAGCTTAAGCAGCGTAGCAGGTCCCTTTTCACCCTTCTTAACAACGGAACACACACAAGCAACAAACTGTTGCCCAAATTTTCATTAACACAATACCGCGCCGTACTCTCGTTTGCATAATTAATCATCGCTGAAATTACCATCGGGCTTTTGTGTGGGAACCAATAAAGAGGACACACGAGCGCGGAACCGTTTATGCACAATGGTACCGGGCGCGGCCGGTAAAGGTGCATCATACCTTTTCCTCACTGTGCTCCCCAATTGCGAGACGCTAACTTCGCAGCTGTTTGAAAACTACTTACCCTTGACTCGGTGGGACCTTACCGTCCTGGCCAATGGGGTTTACTACAATCATCCCCATATAAAAGCAGATTCTACTCAGGAATGCATTACGTGTGTTCGACATCATGCAGGCAAGCAGCGAGGCCGAGCTGACGGCGGCAACTTAAATGAGATCCTACGTCGGATATTACGAATGCAGCCGGCACCCGGTACACGCGGCAGCGGCGTTAGGTGATATTGAAAACTGCCGCCACCATATTTGCGCCATACCCGCAGCACGCCAACCTAGATGCTGATCGGCAACGGTATGCAGATTTTGCTCTCGCCGCGGGCAATAATAAAGACCACCGCAAGATGCATACACGCGCGCGCATAAGGGATGCTGAGGAACGAGAAAGGAAAGTTTTCCGAAACAAGCAAATCAACTTTTCTCATTTTCACAACTCAGCGAGCATTGTCAACGTGCTTGTAAAGAGTTCCCCGACAAAGAGAGAACACAAGCATTTTCTCTGCTAGCTTCCTGTCGAGTGGGTGTTTAACGATAAGATAAATCCTCATCAACCGCTAACCAATGAACTTTACCTTAATGCGATGTCAAATCGTACAAAAGTACAAACAAGTTTGCATGCCAAACCGATACGTTCTGCTGAGCAATCTAAAATTAAATCACCAACAGAACAATAACAGCATTTGACATGAACGCACTTGCAAAGGAAATACCACCTAATCAAACATGTGAACGAGAAAATAGCAACAGCAGCATGCTGTAATTAACTTACAATGCTCGTAAATCTACATACCCGCCTCGTCAACAGCATCAACACATCGAACCATTTGGTGTGTGCGGCCATGGGATGGATTGTTTGTATAGCGCTTTTGACTCACAGCCAGCACAAGTCAGGATGGCCGAGCGGTCTAAGGCGCCAGATTTAAGCTCTGGTTCCCGTAAGGGAGCGTGGGTTCGAACCCCACTTCTGACATCCTCTTTTTGTTTGCTGCTTCGCTGCGCAGTAGTACACAATACGCATGGAGTATGCTTCGTGTTGCATGTTGGACCGCGCGTTTTCACGATGCAACCACGCAACGTGACAAATTGCTTTTTGTCGCACAGCGATGACGCACACGCCTCACGCGCTGAGAATCGTTACATAGCGTTACGTAGTGTTACGCATCTCCGTTACATTGAACGGTCTTGCTAACTGGTCTGGTGAACAGTGCTGCACAAGTTTTAGCAGCACGTGGACATTTGAGACATTTGATAACAATTTTTTTTCTTTTAGATTGTTTTACTATTATTCATACTATCACTATTTTGCGCTCTATCAAGCTACATTTTGTATTTAATCATCTGATCAGCTTTACAAATCTTTCTCAATACACTTCACTGCATCTTTCAGCGCATTTGCATAGCTTTGGGCAATAGCTGATAAGATAAGATTTTCACAACAAAGGGATGCTGTCTTCAAGCACACTCTTCTCTCGCGGGTTATTATCATCTCCCGTAGAAACCAGGCGCAGAGTGAATCTCCCCACTACCCAGCTGTGCGCTAAATATAATTTTCATTCACGAGCATCTTCCACATGCGGCGGGACCATTTGTATGAACTTTTCTCGCGCTCTCGCTAATGAGCGTTTGTATACATATGCACCACCGTCCACAATTCAAGTACCATTCCGGTGCCATATGTTTACCTCCGGACTCTCGAGCAACGTCTCGAGATAAAAATATCATCTCGTTTGCCATCAAGATCAGTGGTGCAGGGAAAAGATCACCCTTAACTCTCCACCAAGATACCGCACGGCTAGCTTCGGTTGGAAACGCGAGCTCAATGAACGTTTACTCCCAGCTTCCCACCGTGAAAATTACTTTTCCGTGATCGAATCTCATCCCGATCTCGTCCCCAAATCACGAGAATATATAACACCATACGTTGGCACCAACGACACACTAGCGAACCTGCCGGTAATTCCTCTGATGTGTTTGGGCCCTACATTGAGCAATGCAAGCAGCATCATTAGTACCGGCAGATATTACCATTCCTTCGATTTACTAGACCTCCGGTATTTAGCGTCTACGCGACGGATGGTTATTCCATCGTTGGAACAGTGCAAGCAACAACTGCCCCTTTTTATCAATCCAAGGACAGCACCCACACACAGGCCGAAGTTCATACCCGCCCATAAGACGAAAAGAGCGGCTTGATATCAGGCGGTTGCCATCGGAGCGAATCTGATTGACAGGTTCATGATGTTCGCCAACTGGGAGGCGGATGACCGATAAACGGATAGACAGTGAAGCGTCCCCCAACCGTGTTGCATGGTTCAGGGGCCGATAATCGTTAATCTGGATTCCACCCAATTGTGCAGTGCTCATCCGTATTGGGCGGTCGATTTTGACAGTACCACCATCATGCTGCCAAGTCCAGCCAAGCTGTCACTTTTTCTGCTACAAAAGAAAGGCCACAGTTCGCATCCTTGAGGGGCAAGAAGCAAGAGTGCTCTTGTGTTATTGAACAAATTTAATGCCTTGCTTACCGTGCAAACCGCAAGATAAGGGCTTGATTGGAAATGACCGATCGATCAGACTTGAAAGAACGTTTCCTTCTGCTGCTTCGATCGTTGGCAAGGACGGCGCGCGTAGACGGATCGCGATAAGGACTGCGTCGGGTTGGCGGACAATGTCCATATACGTACAATGGAGGACGTCTGGTCCGGCTACTTGTGTTATTCCTCAAATAGCTAGCGTCTGTTCTAATTCAACTATCAATGCTCAGTATCGTGTCGCCACCGCTGCGCTGCCAACTCTATTCCCCATACAGTTGCGCTTACAGTTTTGCAAAACCAGACATTCAACCACAGAGTCCGGCAATCGATTAAATACGGGAAAAAATTGACCGAGAGTGCGAGAAGAGTGCAGTATTTTTCACAATTTTATAGGACGATAAATTTGCGCTAATCGGAAATTTATGACTCCATCTACGCGGACTCTGCAGAACCTGCTGCACTGCAAGTGGCGACTAAGTGGGACTGGATGGGTTTGTTGGGCATATGGAATTGGCATTCGATTCAAACCGGGTCGGATTAAGGATACGCACGATAGACGTCCATCATCAATTAAAACACATGGGCGCCAGCACTCTGGTAGCAATCAAGATCCAATTTTCGCTAGGATCTTTTTCCCAGTGCAGAAGTAAATGAGAAAAGCGGGCAAAAATAAAGTCTCAGCGCAAACTGAGTTTGCATCATTAAATCCACGCATACACAATGTTCTTGAGAAACAAAAAACCCATATCAATTTCCTTGTTCCTCAGTACCTTCCAATTGGAGCAGTGTCTGTAGCAAATTTCATCATGCACACAATCTTTCTCATACATATCGAGGATTTTTTTTTTGGTTGCTTTTTTCTGTTCTCACTCGTGATTCAATTGCTGCGTCAAGTGACATTAGCATCATCGCACGCTGACAAACTCCAGATCACTCGCATCACGTGAGAATGGAAGAATCAGCGTGTCTGCGCTACAAATGGAATTTCAATTTCGGTTAATGTGAACGCGCTTCTTGTGTTTCACCAGGCGCCATTAATGCCCAATTACTAGCTTTCTGCTTAATGTGAGAAACACACATACACACATACCAAAACTCAACTGCAGGATGGTAATTGATCTTAGCAGATACAGATTCCTGCATCCCATATGCACAAGAAAGGGAATTGTTTGAGCCATCAGCACAGAATGAAACATGTGGCAAGATGAAAGCTGATACTCTTAGCAAGGCTAGGATGAAAGTCAGGACAGGGATGTAAAGTCACAATAAGATGTTGTAGCAAAAAAAGCATACAGAGTTTTAAATTAAAAACAAAAAAAATATTTATTTTACCTAAAATTTGGCATCATTGTCTAATATTTTTTAACTTTTGATATTGAATTTTAACAAAAAGCACTATTATGTGCAACTTTTATAATTACAATTGTAAAATAAAAGGAATTATTTGTTGTACAAAATTCAAATTCCTTCAAATCATGACAAAAAAGATAACGTTGCAGGGTTAGCATGTGTGCCAAACTTTCACATGAGAAAACAAAAAATGCGAAAGATAAATATACCTTGATATGCTAGCAACAATAAATGAATATTAACATCACATTATTGTTGGAATTTGCATAACTCCAAATGGACATGATTAATTTACACAAGAAAACAACCAACATGATGATATGGGTACTAAAACAAAGGGAACAATTGAAATTGCCAATAAAATGACTACACTGCCAGTAGTATTAGCATACGAGCTGTAATTTAATTATAAATTGTACGTCAAATAATTCACATTAGCAATGTTAATGCTTAAACATTCCGCTCATTTTCCCTTTTCAAAATTCCATTATCAATCCCCGCACACGCGTGGAATCATTTGCCGAGATTCCATCGCCCGCAATTACCTGACTCACCTGCGTTGGACGACGATAGATTCGCGGTAAAGGAAACTTGTTGTGTGTACTCACCGCCTCAAACACCTAAGCGCGGGCCGTAGAAGAGGCCCCGTCGCTTGTGCCACTTTGGCAGCTGTTTGTTATTAGCGCAACGGTCAGACACCAAGTGGCAATCGTTGAGCAAACACACTCGACACCGACGCAAACCCAAACAATACGGAATTTGAAGCTGGAATTTGCATTTTTTGAATATTTTCACACAATCTGTCACCTCACCGGAGGGAGGATGCCCCATTGCATTCGGTAAAGAGAAAAGCTCCAAGTGGCAATCGTTGACTCATCGATCAACAGAATGATTAAGCAAGACGAGTGTGTACCGGACAGGAAGAAAACCGTGCAGATGGGTTAACACCTCTTTGGTGGGGTTTTACCCGGGGCGGATTTAAATCCTCAAGCCCGACAGGTCAAAACCCCAACGATGACGTATAAGCAAACGTTTGATGACGTTTCAGCGTCCTCCGCACGAGTCATCGCATTTTTGCACATCTGATGGTGTGCGCGCGGCGAGCGCTGTGGTCATTACCAGGAAATTAACAACATTCCTTCACATAAGGCATGATCATGCTCAACCATCAAACAGATGCTGCGCAAACGAAAGGAACGCATTTCATTGACTCCGATTTCAATCTTGCACCATGGGCGGCATCATTTACGGAGCGACTGTTGGTTGGTTGGTGTAGTTGGTCATAGATCAGCATTCCACTTTGAATCCGCCCGTACCCGCTCAAGTGCTCGGCAAGACCTCAGGCTAGAGCACCAGTCCACGGTATAGGTCATGTTCTAGTGTAGTTTTTTTATTGCTTCGACCTTATGATCGTTGGGCACATAGACTGGTGCTTTTATGCTCTCGAAACCACTACCCCAAAAGCAATCATTGTACGTCGGGTGTGAATATCTACAGCACTAGATGATCACCACATCATCATCATCATCATCATCTTGCCGCCACTATGAATGCACACGATTGTGTCCACGATGTGACTGGTATAATGACTTTTCTTCAATCCCGCATAGCACGGGACTATAAATCGTTCTAACTGCCGCACTCTTTCTTCGACGCAAGTGCATGCTAAGAAATGCATCGACATCGATCACGCACTCGTTTCAAACAGCACACTCGGATGAGTAGCCGTGACATCCTATCCTTTCGTGGCAATAGTAGTAATAATTGTATTATTTTTCCTACAAACGATTCGGAGCGGGCTTGAAAGCGTACACAGGCACACGCCGATCCACTATGTGTGGCAAACGACGATCAATTTGAAAAACTGTCAAACACATTATCGCCGCGTACGATCACAGTATGGAGAAGAAGCATGAAGAGAGCAAAAAAAAAACAACACACACACCAGAAACGACACATAAACCACATCGAGTTCCGAAGATCGATGAACTGTTACGCGACATGGCGAGTGCAAAATGGCAGAGGAAACTGAACTGAAGAATAGGGGAAAAAAATAAACAAACCAAGCAAGCATGCAGTAATGGGAGTAAGATTTATGGTGCCGATCAAACGGCGCGTTGCCCCTTTCGGTGTCATATGTAGATCGGAGCTCCACCACCATTAAGATACAATGGTAAGCTGAGTCTAGAAATCCTTCCGACAGGGGGAAAAACGGTTGCACGGGTAATGACTGTCATTTGATATAAATAAATAAATGCATTATCTCTGAATCATTGGATCTATTCTTGGCAAAAAAAAATCAAAAATAGAGCTACACAAATGTAATTGCAATAAAACTAAAAACGCTAGTGACAAGTATTTTGTGGGTAAACATGACAAAAAATGAGTTGAAGCAACAAAAAGACAACTAGGCAGCTCTCAAAGAAAATAAAAGAAAATGAAAGACAAGACAAAAGATTTAAACAAAACATAAATTGAGTCAAATTTAGGATGTATGTTGAAAATTTAAACAACATGAATTAAGCTAAATATTCAAAAATACCAACAGCACATTAAATGAAAATAATAACAAAAAGACGTAGTTAATGAAACTTATGCAAAGTAAAATGTTCATATCTCGTTTTTTAGTCAATTAACACCATATGTGTTAAACCATTTAAGATTTCAAAGTTGACGTACGGCAAAGATGTGCTAAACACATAATATCCATTTTAAGCTCATAACATATTCAAACCAGTTATCATGTAGATGAACCGACCCACGAAATGTCCCACTAATGAAAAACCTCGCTAGCTTCCTATGAACATCACTCCCGTGTTCGTGTTTGTCATCAATGTGATAAAACGAGCGGATTATCCCCGATGTTTTAAGCAGCAAAAACAAATTTAATGTACACACACACACACACACCCCTACGGCAGCGGCATATCGTGCGTGTGCCATCCTAAAAGCATAAACGCATAAGCAGAGACGCACCGAGGTGTCGATCGCGCGCGTTTCCTTCCGGGTGTCGCGACATAAACCAATTAAATTAGAGGTGCGATATTGTTTCGAGCCCAAACACGCACTCCGTTTTGTGCACGAGTATTAATACCGCTCGTCCCACACAACACAACGCCCCTATGCACCTCTAGACTCGTAGCAACACACCTTCATTTTGATTTGAAATAATGATCCGTGAAAATCCAGCTTCGAATGCATCTACACAAACACCTACAAACATACACTCTCGCGTGCAAACATTGCCACCTCTTTAATGGTACATTTTAACACCGGTACAAT
Source organism: Anopheles melas (assembly GCA_000473525.2). Taxonomy (NCBI): domain Eukaryota; kingdom Metazoa; phylum Arthropoda; class Insecta; order Diptera; family Culicidae; genus Anopheles; species Anopheles melas. The sequence continues at coordinate 12,547 of KI919912.1, read as the reverse complement.
TATATTTTGAGGCCCGCGTTGGGCTATTTCAGCCAACAAACCAACCAATTGCATAGAAAACATAAACGCATATGTTTACGCGATATCTATACATTTGCACTGCCCGAAGCGTTTGGCCCTTTCCCGCCCTTACGCCAGCAGCCAGCTGGACCATTATGATGGCCTGTGTACCAATCGGCGACGACGGTAATTAAATGAATTTCTACTCCATTTGCTTGCAACACCCCGCCGCCTTGGTCATACACATGTTGGCCATTGACAACGGTAGCTGTTTCACGGTTAAATTCACCACGCTTTTGGCGGAAGCTTTCGATGTTTAAATGGTCAAATCGAATTAGTCCATTTCGGGATGGGAGCAGCAGGAGGTACAAAGGGTAGTACAGATAGATTAATATTACTGCATTCTTGTTTGTAGGGCGGTTCAATATTGCACGGAACGCGAGCCGCGTGAGTAGCACACGTGTTCTCGCTGGGCGAACAAAGAAAGCGAACATTTAAAATGGGGAATGTAACGGGCGGTTCCGGACAGTAAGTGCAATTGCAAAAAAGTGCAGCTGGTAGTTTTTTAGCTAGTTCCGCTTGGGTGGATAATGCTACTCGCCAATCTAATTAACTCAACACTACACCACCATCTGCTGGTGACAAAAGACACGAGTGTAATCCTCTCCAAAAACTACTGGGAAGGCAAAGATGATGCCCGCTCCTGCCAATTCGTCATAATCACTACCAATTACAAATCTGATCTGAGCTCTCTAGCTGACCATCTTGAGCAACCTTCTCACAAAGGATGTGATTCCGTGCTGTTGTAATAAAAAAGGTGGGTACTCTTGGCAAGAAAAAAAAACAACCATACAAGCAAAAGGCAGGCGAGGGTATAACAGATATACTTTTTGCTGCACTAATTTATCATATTTTTTTCTCTCTCTCTCTCTGGTTTACCACTCTGCCACCAACCGAGACGCAATGAAACAAGCGTTTACAACCAGCATCGAGACATGCTTCTTCGTTTTATTTTTTCTTTCACTCTACGAAGGTGGACATTCGGACATACCATACGAATCGCTGCATGTGACGGACAAAAAAGGGGCTAGTTTTGTGCTGCGTGTTTCCTTTTGGTAGGTTGTGGGGAAAAGATAATACAAATGATACGCCCTTGTCCGTTGTCTGTCATTACTGTGCTGGATGTTTTGTCACGGGTGGTGGTCGAGGATGGCAGGAATGAATTAAACAAAAATGAGGTTACTGAAATTGAGCGAAGCTTAATGGAACAATACTGGATGGAGAGACTAATGCAGAAAAGGAGAGGAGTGTAGGGATAGCATGCAAATAATCTAAATCAAAATTATTGTATTGTTAGAAATGTGACACAAACATCAAACACTTTAATTTAGGAAAAAACACTTAAGAATAAAAATTTAACACCTTTTCAGACATTAAGTTAAGCGAAGTGACGATCAACAATACTCCTTTTCCTTCCATTTCCTGGCTCTTTCTATGGGTTAATCTACTGTGACTTATCTCGTAATCTATTCATCAGTGGCTAGTTGTGATTAAGCCTAATGAGAAAAAGACTTCAACCGTTCAATAAGCGACGAACCCAATTTTTTAAATGAAAATGTATTTAATACCCGTAGCATACCAGTGATTCAATATTAATGTTTCCATGTCGCTCATTGTAACATCTTTGAACTGATACATTATTCCTATATTCTTTGGCTATTGCTATGCTTTTTATTCCTCCCATAGATACTGTATTTACTCTTACTTTGTACGATAAAAGAAATTTGTTATTTCAAAGGTGTTCTGTTAAATCAGAAAAGCATATTAAGGAAGGTTAGTAAACATGGGTAAAGTCTCTTTTTTTTCATGTAAAACAATTAAACGTTAGACGGCGGTCTAAAACAAAACATTCCTTTGTTGTCTAGAAGCAGCTTTTTTCATCTCTTTTCCTGCAGTGCAATTTGACGAGCGCTGCTGCAGCGACTCAGCGCTGAATTAATTTACGCGATATGGTTTGTTGCGCTTCTGGAACTCTTGTTTTAAAATCCTGGCCAAACGTAACACTCCCAGCATCAGTTCCAACCACCGACACAACAAGGGAGAGGCAAAACAACCGAATTAAAACTCAAACTCATCTTCATCGTTGCGCTTTATTCCAGCCGAACTCCTGCGAACACCGTATGAACAGGGGATGGGGACATGATGAACCCACACAAATATCCACACAAACGCTGGTAATCTAAACGCTCAAATCAAATGCTTCGTAGGGCGAAATGAAAAATAAAACCCTCGTAAAACAAAACAACTAAATCATAAAGTTGCTACTGAACAAACAATATTCTCTCTCTTCACCAAATGGGATGAGAAGTTTCTCCCTCCACGGCGGGATTATACATTTCCATTTGCGAGCGAGAATTGTGTCCAGCATTGTTTACGCGCCGCTGTTTCACTCACATCCGGTTCACTAATGCTGTTTTCCGATGCGGCACGAAACCTTTCATCAAGTTTTTTTTGTTGTTGTTTTTTTTTTTTGATGCAGTTTCCTTTCCACCAGCGGACTGTAGCACATCAATTGACGACCGGCACCAATGCAATTGTTGAAGATGAGCTACTAACCCCCTGTGCGTGCCACATTTTCATTATCCCTTTACTTCCGACGCAACTAAAGAGCTTCGCCGTCTCTGGGGAAATCTCTGCAAAACTTTCCTCTACCACACCAACGCTTTTTTGTGGTTAGGATTCAATTAGTTCCGGGCGTCGCTCGCTCGCTCTAAGTATCTCTTATGGTTGTCCCTAAGCTCTCCATTCCTCTTCATGCCGGTGCAGCTGTTGACCACCGAAACAGCGCCCAGGATATGGTAAATAAACTCTCTCACCACACCGTTACAATTCGACTGGCTCCGACTGGTGCATCCCGCCGGCACTTGTACGTGTTCGGTTGCAATTTTCCATGGCGTAAGGTGGCGGCCGCCGAACAAAATGCTAAACGTCCATGTGCTCGGAACCATACGCTCCGCACGTTTTAGCGCGGTGATGGTTTGGGATTAGGTTTTACGATCGTTACATAAACTAATTAATACAACAGCATGCGCCCTCCCAGCAGTGACCAGCTGTGTGGGGTGCGCGTTTTTGCGAAAATTTTAATCTAGTTCCTACTGACCCACACACTCCGTTCCGTATCATTCCAACTGCCGTCATCAGGTGCACTTAGCCCTCACAAAAACACAAACCCCTGGTACGCAGCATTCAGTGATGCGCTTTCGGTTTTTGGGGTAAGTTGTGATTAAAAATTACCACCAAACACGCACCCCGTGCGTTCACGGTGTATTAGCTGCCGACCGATACAGCACAACATCAAACAAGCTTAAAATAACCGCACAAACTAGCAGGCAAAAAAAAAAGGAATCGCCATGCGGCTTTGATGGCTCTGTGTGCGGATATGGGCCCCATATCCGGACCAGCACAGACGACACACGCTAGTCCGGGATGAAGAGGGGACGCCCTCCGTAATCTAACCTCTCTGCTGTATGCAATTGTGAGGATCCCAGCGACCACGATTCGATGGTTTTGTGGATGTTCACAAAACCGACCGAAAGCTCTTCGCTCGGATGTGACGAATTTATTGCAATTGAGGGTGAACGAGAGGAAGCTAGATTCGAAACCCAACCCAACGAATAGACTCTGGTTTGGGGGCTTGAAATGTTAATGGAAAAGGTACATTCACACAGCGATGACATGCGACGGTGCGTGTGATTGTCCCGAATTTGGAGCTTGCTCCAGCACGAAACCGACACTACTATCATGTCACCTTATCGGAGCGGCTGCAGTGATTTGGTTTTGAGCAATCGAGACACTGCAGACTCTTTTCGCATGCATGACGAGCGTCAGCGAAGCGTGAGAATAAGTGTAAAGTGTGGCCGATGCTTGCACACAATTAGAGCTCGCTTCCAGCTGAAGTCAACAACAGTGGCAGTTGCTCGTTGGACGAATTGATGGGAAAAAATCTCGAGTGGGGATGCTTCAAAGAGCTATAAATAGAGCACTCTGTACATTGGAAATTAAAATTTTCAATTCTTGATGCATTAGAGTCTTTAAATTAAAATTTTCAATTCTTGATGCATTAGAGTCTTTAAAACGTTAAATGCAATGTAAGTACTGCTAACACTTGTAAGGAATGATGCAAAAAACAAGGATACTCTCGAACATGTACCGATGCACAAAAATGTATCCCAACTTTGGCGAATCCTTCAAGATCTTCCAGAAGGTCCAGTATAACACGTTAGGACAAGCTGCCAGAGAGCTTCTTTTTTCTACGCACCACTCTGTTGCCGCTACGGTAAGACTCGAACCGCACAGCGGCACGGTTGCTGATGCGACATGGGGAGGGAGAATTTTGACAATCTCACAAAGGATATATGCACGGAGGAACATCGCAGAACCAAGTCGGTTCCAATGACCAAACCAAATTGGTCAGCGGCGATCTTATCTATTTTGTCGTTTACTCTTCTATCTCATCAGACCATCTCGGGCCGAACGAACCTGTGCCGCTGATTCCAATCAACATCTGTGTCCTCCTATCGCCCTACCATCGACCAATAGATTGTTGCAAATTAGATCCGATATCGATATCGTTACAATTGAGTTTCGGCCCCGAGCCGTACGGTTTGGTGCGGGCTCAAGAGCTTTCCTTAATTGGGTGGTGCTTTCTGCTTCTAGATGGGGTATAAATTAAGCCACTAATGGAGCTGTGGTCGGTAAGGGCTATTTAGGAATAAATAAATCATTCTGCGTGGACTTGGCTGCAACTCGAGAGCTTACTGTAAATGTTTCATGAACATCATTTTGATGTTGCTGCCTGCAGCCCGCATTTCTTGTGCTTAAGGATAGTTTTGGTGTACATACCTGGGAATATAACGAAAAAAAAAGATGGTTATTAGTACCATGAATTGTAATAATATAGAACATTCAATTCATATATAAAACAAATGTCATAAGTATGATCATTAGACGTATAGATACGACAGCGAATTTGTCATCTTTGGCAAATTTACAGTCAGAAAATGAACATGAAGAGTGGCCGTTTGTCTATTTAACTTACGTATAGTTTGGGGTGATCTTGACTTATTCATTGCTGTACAAACTTTCAATATTATATCATTACAAACGCAACATGCAACATTTGACCATGGACAAACAATACATTCTTGAACGAACCCAAACAATAGTTAACAAGACCTTCAATTATATTTACCAACAAACGCTCTATGCGTATGCAAATTCAATCGTTTGTAAACGAACACAAGTGTCATTTCTTGTATCGAAATAATCACCCGAGTAGGCTTGATCTCCAGAAATATGCTTGTTTCTTAAGAAATTCGTAGAAGAAAAGAATTCTCAAATATTGTGGCACGCCAAAAATTGAGTCGCTCCTAACACCCGAAGCTACGCGCAACGCATACATAATTCACTCCCCCCGAAGGACTCACCCCATGTTCCTTCCCTTCTAGGCCTCTACAGCGGGGGTGCTTGTGTGTGTGTGTCCGTTTGCGAAAAGTATCATCATTTTTCAAAACCATATTTATTTATGTCATAAAGCGTCAACCGCCACCGGAGTAGCTGTCCACTTTTCGTTTTCCCCTCAACCTCGCTTCCTTCCATCTGCACCATCTCCACGTTTAGCATGCGTGCCCGGCTCCAGGCTCCAGGGCCTAGCAGCCGCGTGGTCATAAATAACGCTGCTATTGCGATGGGTGGCAAACCATCCACCACCATACATAAAATAGCGAAACCACGAAACCGATGGCAACCAATGCATTGGTTAGCTACTTTTTTCCCCCTACAGTGCAGAAAAACTCCACTTCGAAAAGCACAAATTTTGTATGTGTGCACACACATACGAACGCAGGCTTTTGGGTAGCACCGCATAGAGGCTCATCGGCATACGTTGTTACCAAAATATTGGTAACGCACGTGTAAAAATAAGCCATCTCAACACCAAACATAGCCAGGAGGCATCCCACACTACTGTACATACCCACTCGATGAACTACAAACTCTTGTCAATCATTTTGGGTCCAAAGTTCCGGATGCTGCCGTGGGCAAGAGAGACCAACCATTCCCACAACCTCAACATCGGATCGTCGAATAAGGATCACGGGTGCCGGGGGGGCTAGGGGAAAGTGCTTGGGTAAATATTTTCCCCCAAGCTTCTGTACATTGCGTGAGTGTTTGCTTATGTTGACCATGAAAAATGATCGGTTTGCAAAAGTGGCAATTCGATTGTGCGATTTCCAAACCGCATAGCGAACTTGTATGGGATGGCTTGTTAGGAAGAATCTGTTTCCTGTGGGTTGGGATGTTTGTACGCATCCCGGTAATTGAATGATAAGGTTGACGTTTGATTGATTGAGGAAATTTTATTTTATTCACTCTGAAACGTATGTGATCTGTGTTGGCTTCGGTGGCCATTTCTCATACGCACTGATGATATGACTTTTAAAACAAGTGATAACGACATAAAGATTATAGGGCCAATTAAATGAGTCAAACGGAAATGTGTCAAGCAAAACCACTGTACTCTAACGAAAACGAAGTAGGTATTATACAAACTTGTCAGTGATTTCTCTAATTTCATTCGTTTGCAATTAATAGCAAACATATACCAAAAAATACATGCAAAATATAGTACAGATTCTAAAGTAAGATCGAAGTTCCTCTTCAACTTCATATGAAAATGAGTTCAGCTATTATAATCGATTATACTTTAGACTAGAGGAGCGTGGTGGTAGATTAATCGATAAACACGCTGGCTCCAACCAACCAGAATGGTATTGATTCTCATCCAGACCGACATTTCGTTGCAGTACTTTAACTACCCGGGTGTAAATCAATCAATAATATATGGTGTCTTAGAACCTTTTCTAGGCGGGCAACCTCGATTCGAACGCATTGTGTATTACACCAAAGAAGAGAAGAGGTAAAAGAAACATATAGAGGTACAACAAGGACACGTTCCTTTAGGGTAATTCCTAAAATCAAAATAGAATATAAAACGTACAGAAACTGACTATCCCCACTGCTTCAATTTCAAAGTTCAATAATTTTACACACCACCACACGTGCGTTTTAGAGCGCGATATGCTCAAAATGGCTATCATTATTTCATTTTAAAAAAAGCCATCCAAAAGGCTGAATGAATGGTACACCTAATAATTTTTCCGAACAGCAGCCTCCAACCAAAAAAAAAAGGGAGCATCAACTTCCAAAGTCCGAGCCCACCACTACTACGACACGACCACGTTTGGCATCATCCGTCATGTCAATATTTTATGATCGTAATCAACGGCAGGAAATTGATCAATTGAAATTATTGAATTCAACTTTAGTGCTTTGATTAAGTTCATCGCATGCGACATGACGGTTCGTTGTCAAAGTTCGTCGAGCCACCATCACCACCAACCTACCCACACACTCACTTATAATTCGTACCCCATACTTGCGCCTTGCCACACACACTCTTGGTACGCTTGGATGCCACATTTTCCACAATCCTGGCACAGCAGCACCAGCAACAGCGAGTAGCGCTAGAAAGGTAATTCAATTTATCGTCACTGCGCGCGCGGGCGGTTAATTAGTTTGGGAAATTCAATTAAACAGCAATCGCGTTTTTCAGCGAGCCCCCCAACCACCTCGGGTGCTCGCGGGCTGATTTTAGGCGCTCGCCGTTTCCGTTCCGTTCCGATTTTGGTGGCGTAGAGCCGGGGAGAGTTGCCGTTGTCGGCGATTGATTTTGTCACCTCGAGTTGTGCACCGTCGAGTCTGGGGATGGTGAATCGAATCAATCTCGAGGCGAGACCGTACCATCTTCACGGTATCATGCACAGCAATCGGGTACATTTATCACCTCTCGCAAATATCTTCATCTTACTGGTGGGCTTTAGCAGCGATTGCAAGATAAAACCATCGCCGTGCGACGAGCAATCGTGTCTGTGGGGTAATTCTAGTTCCCGGTAGGGTTATACTGATTCACGGAAACATGTCATAATTTTTTTTTTTTTATCATTCCAACATTCCGTCGCATGGCAGCCCCACTACTGGACGTTTTTAAAGCTATTTATAGCCCATCTTGTCCGTAATGGCCTATTTAACACCTTCCGTAAAGATGAAGTTTTCCGCTTTTCGACTATCAATTTACATCCGAGTCTGTTGGTTGACCGATGTTCGACATTGCTGAAGATGTCGTTTGAAGAAGATCATTAGCAATCACTTCCACTTGCCATACACATTGGAGTGGAAGTTCGAATCTCGTGCATTTATCGCCTTTACCATTCCTGCTGAATAACTCGTCTTGAAGGAATGGTGACAATCCAATGCACAAAACAATCCTCACTCAACTCAACTGGATGCTGACTGATACTCTCATAAGCCTCCAGACATGCTGAGTAAAAGGGAACAGTTCCATAAACAGGCTTGCGACTTTTTTATGCACAAAACAGTGTTATAAAACCAGATACATATGTTGGATAAAGAACTATGATTAGATCATTTCCAAAATTGAAATTTTGACGATCTATATAGATAAGCATAAAGCAGAAACTGATGTCATCGTTTAGGCTTAGATCTGCTCCAACCATGACTCATGGAAGTACAGTGTGACACACTGTAAGTGGAAAGAAAGTGATCCCATTTCGTTGTTCTTGTTGTTCGTGTAGTCTTCCATATTCGGCCACAGTTAATGGCCACTCGCGTTGATGATCTCAGAGCCTTTTTGATTGACCCAGAAGGGGGAAATAGATAAAACTGAAAAGTAAAAGAATGTAGTCAACTGGTTGGCAAATGTGATCTTCCAGCCACACAGCTCCAGCTTGGGAGACAAGGACTCGAGGAATTAATTAAATAAATAAATAAATAAATAAATGATTGATCTAAAACAGCGCATGAGAATTGAGAGAATAGCAACATCAATGTTTCCTGTAAATAATCAAACAAGATATTGTGGTTTGTAAACAGACATTACGAGGCCGCTTGATACAACCGCACCAAACATAAAAATCTTGTTCCGTTTTCGATGTTGTTCGTACGTTCGTACTCCAGACGCGCATGCAAACGAAACAGGCTGACATTACTCATCCTTAACATAAATATACCAACGAAAACATAACCGTAACAGAATCGCATATTTAAAGATCTCGGTGTCTTCTTTCCTACACCTTCCTATCAGCACGTGCCGGAAGGTTTATCTTTTTCCATCGTCAAACCTCACCCAAAACACAGCGCGCTGTGCGATCACGCTTCAGAGAAAATATTAATGCCGAAAACCACAAAATCTCACACAAAAACCGGCTCACATGCACGCATATGGGTACTAAATCAAACGCGATCTATTGTATGCGCCCCTGTCCCGCGCAGCCGTCTGTCTGAGACGGTTTTGTCTGCTCTTCCGCTTCTCTCCGCTATGCAACGATGCGCTTTGTTTTGATGGATTACGCGTGCCCCTCTCGACACAGGCTCGATTCCCCCGGGGTCTCTCGTAAACCCCGAAAACCTTCTCGACCAGCCCGGATCAACACGGTAAAGGAAAGAAAATGGAAGTAAACATGCAAACAAGCGAAGGCAATGTTTGAAGCGCGGGTGATGGTTCAGGAAGGTGAAGCCGAAACCGAAGATTGTTGACTCGGAAGAAACATTTTGCAGCCAGCCACTCGGGATGCTCTTGATACAGAATATCCAAATCAGAGGAGTGCCGTTTGGTGGTTTGGAAAATGAACGAGCAAGATACGGGAAAAAGGCAACTTGTGTGTTTTGCTTCCACACGATAAACATCGGAAAAGGCACTCAAGAGAATCGGTAGAGGGTAAATTGATTGAACAGTGATTGACTAAAAAATCGTACATAGAAAATACAATACAAAACTGTCGTTGTATTTTTGCAAATTTTTGGCGTCTATCACTCTCCAAAAAGTAGAATGGAGAGTTATAAAAATTATTAGAATCTAAAAAAATATCAAGCTGTAACAAATCAACTTATCTTCTCATCCCTGATTACGGCCTACGAGAGAAGCATAAAAATCAACGGTGAAGATCATCCAAAGTGAACTAACAAAAACTTACTCACACACTGAAGACCGGAGCTCCAATGGTGGGTGGATTCCAATCCATCATTGATTCATTTATGTTGTATGCGTAGCATCCGGTCATGCATCGAAACGCGTACTGTTTTGGGGAATGATGCGCATCTCACAAACCAAACGCCTCCTTCCATCAGAATATTTCCAATTCTTCTCAGGCCTACCCTTCACCATTTACTCCTCCACCCTTACGCGTCCCGTCTCGGTGCAGATTGATTATTATTATTGGGGGAAAATTGCCTTCAAACGATATAACTCATCGTCTCGTTTCTTCCGAGAAGCGCCAGGAACTGACAGTTCTGTTCCCGGGAAACAGATAATCGAAGAACACCGACGACATGCGCTTGTCCGAGACTCGGGGGTGTTCGCACTCACATCCGACTACATTTAAAACCCATCACCTCTCCACACACGCGGGGAACGTTCGGTACTGTCCGAGACACATCGTGGGTGTCGTGTCGCTGTGGCGATGCGTCCCGGCTCATTTATCTTCGTTCTTTACATCGAACGCATCGAAAAGGTGACATAACTGCGGCATCCGATAAAACCTTCGATTCTAGGGAGCTGTCTAGAGGCGTTTGACGTGTAGGTGAGCCGTTCTGTTCCGATCTTTTCCCCCTTTGCACCGTTGCTCCATCCGCACACCTCGTCGAAAACATCGAACGACAAGGCGCCAACAAGAGATCAGAGATTATCAACCAAACACCATCTCAGCGTTCTAGCGGCGTGTAAAAAAATCGCGCGGGCAAGAGCGGCATGAGTTGTTTGACAAGATCGCTGCTAATTGCTGGGGCTATTCGGCAGCGTCCGTGCGCCTGTTGACACGGTAATTAAGATAGTGGCAGAAGATGGCGTTCACAGCCAGCGTGTAACACGGCGAGAACGCCAATGAATCACTTGGGTTGAAGTTATTTTTACGGCGTTAGGATTTTTGTTGTTGTATCAAATAATTAAGTCTATTGGTGCTTACGATGTAGTTTGATGTATTAAAGCTAAATGTGAAACAATTGTGCGTTTCCGATATTCTATCGGTACGATCGTCCCTTGTGATTTTTCGTTAATTTTAGCTCGAGTTACTTGCATTTGATGGATTTCACACTGTTTGTATTTATATCTATCAATTTTAGATTTAATGTCATGTTAATATCATGCATTTTCTTATAACCTACTGATTTTGTTAGTCACATCAATGTAGGCCTTTTGGAAGTGTCGAGCAAGAAATTGTATGAGAAATTCTAAACAGAAGGATTGTGAGGCAAATTTACTTGTGAGCGAGGGTTGAGTTCTGTTTCTTGGGACCTTCACGATACTTCGGGACCCCACGCGATCACCTAGTTCTAGTACTGCATAATCCGACCCTGATTTGGCTCAAAATTAGTAATTTTCCGAGGGAACTGGATTTCCTGTGTGGCTATGGTTTCTTCAAAGGACATATTTGCTCATATATGACAAAGTATGGTAAGCTAAAGCTTTACAGTAAATACCAAACAAGAGGTCATCAGGAGAGGAACGATTCCTTCCACAAGACGTTTTCTCACGAAGTTTGCAAACGTTCGCAACGCTGGTGGTCACTTTATGCTAGAGCACATTCAAAACATTTGTCACCTATTTATGAACGCTCCAAACCTCCCACAAACATATGCGAACAGCGTTGCGATGCCCATTTTTCACTTCGCATCAACCATTTCAAAAGTTGCACGCTTAGTCAGCAGCGGACGACATGCGGTCAACGATAGCGCTGCAAACCGGGAAACTTAATGCGCGATGCTGTCCAGCACACAGTGCAGATGTTTAATGCATGAACATTCCGCACCGCAACTCGAACAATATGCAACTAATTCAATACACTTCGCTGGGACGAACGGACGCGCCCGAGTGTTTCTCAGGAAGGGATGGCCCCGGTTATAACTGTGGCCGATGAGTTATGGCGATTCAGCGCGTCCATTCCAGGACGGGAAAGCGCCAGCATGCAACGTCCAGAGTCTCTCCATTGAACAGGGGAGGGGATAGGTAACACCTTCAACAAATCATTACGAGCAGTTGGATAGCATCGACGACACATAAATTATGCTTTACCTCACCCAGCATTACATCTCCACGTTCCTTTTCAACATCAACTTCTCGCGCTTGGAGATACAATCAACCCAATTTCGAGACCGATGACTTATGGGAAAAGAAAAGCGTCCCACGATGGAATCGCTGGACAAAAGTTTGATCCACCGATGATGGATGCCCATCCCTAAATACACACACACACACACCACGAGTGCTAAATGAAGGATGGAAAAATGAGCCAAACAAAATCGCACTACCCATTAGACACCATCTGCACCATGGATCCGATTCTCCTGTGATGGTGCGGGGGTTTGGTTAGTTGTTTACGTTGTGAGCAAACTTGGACGTATGGAGACGACCTTCGGC
>AXCO02002404.1:0-28067 GCA_000473525.2 Anopheles melas | reverse complement strand
TGATGTACATTGGGGCAGTGATCGACTATGCGTTTAATCGCAAATGCCCTCGAAACTGACACTCGGTACCTATGAAATGTGAAGTTAAGGTATGATGTATGAAAAGTCGTCAGAATAGTATTAATGGAATAATATACATATACCAGTGTTTTCCAGAATCATCCGTTGTTAGTAATTATAATGATTGTGTTTCCGCATACTATCTATACTATAAACGTGATAAATCTATTATCATTTCATCATCCACTATTATAAGTCCATTGCGTATTTACTTTGTACAACCACATACTGTGAAGCCTGCAGCTATCCGGCCATGGTATAAATGACGACCAAAAAGGCTCTAACCGTGTAAAGTTACTGGATAGGAAACTGAGCAGCAGTGATCGTTATAATTATCCAATTAGCAAGTGTGACATCTTGCTCCTGCCCGGTTATTCTATTAGCTATGGTTCGCTTTTCGCTTCTGTTCGAACAGAGACGGGCATTTCGTGAGCTTTTAATTCTGCGCATAATCGTACCCGATTCCTGTGTCGATTAACACGTGATCGGTTTTTGCTATCCATCGAAGTGAACATGATAAAAATAGAAATTTAGCACACCAACAGTAAAAAGGGGGACGATACATTTCGCGGCTGTTAATTCAAATGGCGATAATTTAATTATCTCAAACTGTAATTAGCTATATTTAGATGTTCTAGAACAGCAATTTTCGCACTTAATGCATTACTAACAAGTCTGTTTGATTATGCTGTGATCAAGCCTACCATGGAAAAAAGATTTTTTTTACCGTAGCCATACGTGTGTGACTATCTTAATCTATCATAAATTTATACCCACCAAGTAGACATCTCAAGTAAGTAGTAGATGGTAGTAAAAGTGTTTAGCTCGCTTGTAATTGCTAATATTACTCCAAGCACGTACAATAAAGCCCGCGCGCCTCGCCCCATAGATCCAGCACGTGTGTGGTAGATATGTATGTCTGTTGTTATGTGTTACCTGGCCTGTGATTTACACTCGTGCGGGGGGTGTGTGTGTGTGGTCTTATCGAACGATTTGAATCACAAGCCTGATAGAGAGGTAGAAGAACAAAACACAGACAAAATCTTTACTGTCCATTTAAGTGAATTATGGTACGACCGTTTTACGACCGGCAGTACAGCATTTTCGCGAATGGCCCAAGTAACGTGCTGTTAGAGCCGTTTTGGTTGGCATTCAAGATACATACCAGTGTGTGCTCAGTGAATAATATCTTTTCTTCTTTTTTCTTTTTTCTCGTTACTCACCAAAACAGGAGCAAATCCAGGAGTGTCGATCATGGACTGGCCGCACCGTTCGATCTAGACTCGCTGCGCTCAAAGGTTGAGGGTAGATTCGAAAGCATCGATCGACTATCAAAAGGTAATTTCTGTTTGCATCTGTGCAAACTGTGTAATCTGTGTAATTTCTGTGTTCTGTGGTGTCCGCTGTAGCTTTAGAACCGTTTGAGCCAAAAACCATAAATGGTTCACGATGGCAAACAAGAAAGAAAAGACCCGCCCATTGTCTCCGTTCTATGTGTCCTGCACACAAAGTTTAGCCACCCAATGCTGCGGTGGCATAAGCATCAGCAATCAATAAATAAACATAAAACAGATCCCTCGCAACTAGTGCAACTTTGTTGCGCTTGCCAGCCAGCCAGCTCCAGCTACATGGCTTTCACACTGCTGCACCCACTTCGGAATCAAGACTGAGCGCCGAAACTATCATCCCTTAAGTGGCGAGAGCGGCGCTCCTTATTCTCCTCCAGCGGGCTTTATTTACATTTGCCTCGTTGCTCTATGCCCTGCGCTGCGCTCGATCTTCTTACATTGTTTCAAACAAATATGAGCTTCTTTAAAGACAGAGTATGCTTTTGTCAGCAGATTTATCAAAAAATCTCACTCAGTTGTGTGTGGCGTCAGTGTGTGGGCTTCGAGCGGAAAGTGAAAACGTACAAACAATTCTTGCTTGCTGCTGGCCATCCCGAGTGGTCCATACGATCCGTAGTGTTTGACGAGTGAAGACGGGTCGATAAGCTCCCGGGCGTTCCCAACCATTCATGAGTGCAGAGATGCAACGAAAAACGTTTATACTGTGTCGCCGGGAAAAGCCGTTGCTGCAGTACGCATTTATCGTTGTCTTTACGAAACGGCTGAACTGCTGCACGCCGTTGCTGCGCATTGACCCATCGTACAGCTTGTGGAGCTTTCAGCAGCCAAATCAGCAGCGTTCCAGCCCAAGCCAGCAAGGTTTAACGGACATTCCTTCCCCTTCTTGCCACATGTGGTTAAATGTTTCGGTGAACTGTTTTCGATTTACACTACAAATAGCTCTAATTTCCCGCTGTTTTCCTCTTCCCGCAGATGGCGAAAAGAAGCGTTCGATGCCCACGATACCCACCATTACGTACACCGTGAAGGACCGGGACACGCTGACATCGGTGGCGGCTCGCTTCGATACGACCCCGTCAGAGTTGACGCAGCTGAACCGTTTGGCCAGTTCGTTCATCTACTCCGGGCAGCAGCTGCTAGTGCCGGACAAAAATGCCAAATCGAGCGCGGATGGCGAGTCCGATGCTAGCACGGAACGTTCCTCCAACAGTCCCACCGATGGTCGCCGCAAGGGCTCACAGGAAGATTTGTCCCAGGACGAAAAAGGTACGCTATCTACAGAGCAATATATCGTGCAAAGCTGTGCAAAAATCATTCCTACGAGTTTAATATTCACCAACCGGTTTGAACGAACCAGCTCTACTGTGGTGCTCATTGGCCCATAGTGCGGGAATAGACTGTGGGTTTGCTGTTTTCGCTCGCGTTGCACGAGCGAAATGACGGGCGAAAAACGCTGCTGCGCGGCTGTCAAAACCACGTGTGTGTATTGGTGTGTGTGTGTGGGTTTGTGTGTGTTGTATTTTCTCTAGGGTGTGTTGTTGTCCACGCAGCTGTTGTCGATATAATTTTGCAACCCAAGGGTGCATTCAATGCGGTGCGAATTTGTTTGTGAATTTTGTTTGGAATTGCACTTTCCTAAAATTGCGTCCCACAGAGCTGGATGACGGGCTGGCACTGCTGCCTTCACGCCAATAGGGAAGAGTCAGACCGACGTCAGCCAGTAGGACTCGGTTTGTCCATGGGCAAAGTGCGGGAATCGGTGTAAATATTTGACCAAATGTTGAAAACGGTGGTGTTTTGCAAGAATGGAGGTAAGTGTGGGATGGAAGATATTACGTGTGCTACACTATCGATGCCACAAGCACGCTGGTTAGTAAATGCTTTTTCGTTTTAGAGCAAATGGTGTGCATGTGTGTTTTTATCGCAAAACGGAAATGCATCCGTTGTAATTTCGTTGTGCTAATTTGCCCATGTGCAATACACAGATGACGTTTCTGAGATATTATTCTATTTAGAAATGATTTTAATTTCATGTTTTATGTATTCAAAACACATCTGAAGATTATCCTAGAATTGAATGTAGGATAATTATGGTGGTGGACCATTCCCTGTTAATAAAAGAATGCTAAATATTTATTAGTTGCCATTTAAACTGATAAACAACACTCCAATAAACAACACAAATCCAATCCACAAGCGACAGGGAGAGGGCGAATTATTATTCTTTAAAACAAAAGTCGCATTAATTATTAAGGCTTTGCTAATTGTTCGTAATGTTGTTTCCCATTCTGCTGAAACGTATTGCCAGTACTGCCCCAATGGCATTCAAAAAAGATTTGGCGGCATTGTGGCCCCTGCCCCACATGACGAACCGAGTGTGACAACAATGATAAGAAAAAACTGGAACCATTTTCTCACCAACACACGCATGCAAAGCCGATAGCGCAATAAGAATCTTTGCGGGATTGTGTTAATTGTGCCTTCCCACACAAATGCAACTCATATACCACGTCGCACAGTCACAGGCAGCTGCCGGATCATCGTTGTTGGTTGGTTGGTTGGTTGGTTGGGTGCCGGTTGTGTTTGTAAAGCTTCCGTGCTGTGATCGTCGTACGTACACTGTTACCCTGCTGCGGATTGCCCAATAGGGACCGGTGGTGACAGATGCGCTAGTTCGCCCGTCCAGTAATGTAGTGCGGCGTGGTGCGCAAATTGTAATCAAATGATTACTGCCGCTAGATCAGACGAGTGAAGACAATTGTGTAGTGCATAATAATTTACACAATACCGATTGATTGATAGTTGGAGGAAAGGTGAAAAATGGATTCGTGGACACTAGATTTTGGAGTTAACTTTTTGCGCGACAAGCTATCAGGTTTGTTACAGGAGATGCGATTGTTGATCTTTGCATCGGCGTGTTTGCTTTGCTGCTGACGACATAAACTGTTCGCCTCTAGGTTGTTGGGTTATGTTGACACATCCACAAAGCGCTATATCTGAGATGAACGAGGTTTCTTTGCTTCTCCAAGCTTAAGGTTCCGCAAAAAGTGGAACAAAATAGTGAATCACTCTGTACAGTACAGACAAGCTTATCACGCTTAACACTACCCCTAGAACACTATTCAACGTGATACTAATATCTCATATCTGCTCCGTTTTTCTTTTTAGATTTGCTGGAAGGACTTCGCCCGGGCTCGCCGAAGCCGGGCCACATCGAGCGTGTCGCCTCACCGAACACACAGAGCGGTGGCGCCGGCGGTGGTGGCGGAGGCGGTGGTACGGCCGGCACGGCAGCCGGCGGTGCCGATGACGACGATCCCGTCACCATCCAGCGCTTCCTGAAGATTAACGTGCGGCACATCACCGACGGGCAGGGTGTGGTGGGTGGCGTACTGCTCGTCACCCCGAACGCCGTCATGTTCGATCCGAACGTGTCGGACCCGCTAGTCATCGAGCACGGGCCGGAAAGCTACGGCGTGATTGCGCCGATGGAGTTCATCGTGAACGCGGCCATATTTAACGACATTGCCCATATGCGCGTGCAGGGTGCGACCGGTGGCAACGAGACGGCGGAGAAGGCCGAAATCTACCATCCGGTGCCGGTGGAGAAACCGTGCTCGCGCTGCGACACCCACTCGCCCGGCAAGGATTCGCTGCTGGTGAAGGACGAAACGTTCCCGGAGCTGGGCGTCGGCTCGGTGGAGGGGTGCGACGATCAGGAATCGATCTGCTCGAGCAACGAGCGGGACGGGGACGCATTCCCGAAAGCGTTCGAGCGGGACCTGGTGACGCCCAACAACCTGCAGCGCCTGCACGGCGACTCGACAGAGAGCGGCGGCAGCTCGGTGGAACCGAAAGCGTCCTCCGTCGAGCCGCCCCTCTTCCTGTCGTACGATCGTGACTCCTCCCAGTCTCACACGCCCAACTCCCTCGACCACAGTGCCGGTGCTTCGAACGAGCAGCAGCAGCAGCAACAGAAGCAGGCAGGCGATAAGACTGACCAAACCAAGACCAACAGTATCTTAGAGGATCCCACCATGCGCTCCCTGGAGGAGCGGCGGAGAAGCCTACTCGACCAGCACTGGGCAATCCCCAGCAAGGACAGGTTAGCAAACGGGTTCATTTTGGTTGCTGATCCATTGCCTCCATCATACACGCCATCACAGCACAAAATACAGCTTTGCATGTTATAATTTCATTGGTAAAATTTACTAACAACATTCCTAAGGTGATAAAGCGATTGGTAACACACAGTATAGGATTTGTTGGTGACTCTCGCGTAACCACAATCACCGACAAGCACAATCTAACACTGGGATGAGTAATTTAAATTGGTTTAAAAAACACAGTTGTTTGTTCTACCTAAGGAAATTGTTACAATTTTATCATGTTTTTTCTCGATTTTGTTTTCATCGTTTCTGCTTTTGTTTCCGTTTCTCCCGCATCCCAATTACACTGTACGCCCCCTCATTCCCATCATACAACATACCTCTCCCGCATCATGCTTCCATTCTGCGCTGTTACATTTGCTCCTTATCGGAGAGCGTATAGATTAAAGTGTTATTGCGATCAATCATCATCTCGAAGATCTCTGGACGACGAAGAGGCGGCAAGCACCGGCAGCGGAGCTACGGTCACATCCTCCTCCACGGCCGGCGCCGGCTCGATCGGCGGTGGTGCAACGGGAGGCGCCCACGGTGCACACCACGCCCCGATAGCGCCGATCGCCGAGGCAGCCGGTGACGGGCAGCTGGTGAAGCAGTCGTGCCACGATTCCGGCATCGATATCCGTGATCCGGCCCATGGCTCCTCACTGACGACGGGTGCCACCGGGGGCAGTGGCAGCAGTGCGGCCAGCTCGGTTGCCAGCATCCCCATTGTGGCGCCGATCGCAGCGAAAAAAGTGTACAGCGATGCGGACATCGTGCTGAGCGCGGACTGGGTCCCACCGCTCACGATTGCACCGACCCACCTGCACGACAGCTCGCCACGCAGCAGCAGCTCGCTGGTGTCGTCCGCACACCATAGCACCCTGTCCACGCTGACGTCCGATGCCGGTGGCCGGAAGAAGACGTCCAGCGTGAGCTTCAGCGTGGACGAGCACGATGCGCACGGTGCTACCGGTCCGGCCGGATCCGGATCGCTCGATAAGGGTGGCGAAACGAAAAAGAACAAGGTAGGTGTATCATTCAAGGCGAGCAATTACTGTATTGGAGAACTAACGGTTGTATTTTTGCCTCTTTTTTTTTTTAGATGCTAAAGCGGCTCTCCTACCCACTGGCCTGGGTTGAAGGATTGACGGGCGAAGGTGGCAGCAGCAGCCACAAGTCAGATTCGATTGAATCAGCACCCAACACCGGTGACTCTAATCAGAGCGTATTTTCAAAAGTATTTTCCAGGTAGGTCCAGCGTAATGTTTGCACACGGTGAACGAATACTTTTTTTCTCTTAAGATTTGGTTTTAATGCACAGTTTATACAAGCAACGAACAGTTCTTCATAATACCGACTTGCTACTGAAGCAAAGGGGTCACCACGTGTGCTGCAGTATGCGTGCAGTATCACATCACTCTGTCCAAACTATTTTTACTTAACTTTTCTTACAATTCCGATCACCACAACCAGCACACATATTTCGGTTTCAATATTTTTACCACACTAACTGAACACTTTCATTAACTTTACGTTATGTTTAAAGTGCACATTTACCTGGCCGATGCGATTCGTAAGCGCGTACCGCCGGTTCTTTTTCTGTTTGAGTTTTTTTTTTCAAATATTGTTGTTTTTGGTTTCCGAGCAGTCATGGCTAAACTTACTACTAATCCCTCTATTTGTAAATTGATGCCAAATTCCCTTCACGTTCGTACCATTTTCTATCTTTCTGGAAAATCACGTCACACAAAAAAAAACCTAACCTATACTTCGAAACGAAAAAGCTCACCCATCACATTGGTTTCGGAGCTGGGCGGAAATTTGTTTTTATCCAAGACGCCATCGGAAGACTCCGGGGGCTCGCCGGTTCCGCCACTGACACCGCACGAGGCGCAAACAGGGGGGTCGGTTACGGCCGGGTAAGACTTTGTACTTCCATCCATACGACTTACGAACGCCAAACCCCCGAAAGCATAATAGCCTAACCCTATGACGTCACTCTCTTTCGCTGTCGTGTGTTCTGTGCCTTTTTGTTTCACTCTCTTTCACACTATGCTGTCTTCTGTACATATTTCTTTCTCACCTTTGTTCGATGTTGAAACACTTCTCACACTTCCTCGACTAGATGAATGCCACTAGGCAATTTCGGTTGAGATTATGATTTTACTGTTTATTGATGTGTTTGCCATCTTCACAATGTGCGTCTTTTTTCAGTTGTGGTATTTTAATAGCTCAATATAGTTGTTATAATTTCATATCTTATCACCATTCTGCTTGGCGATCATCGAAAAGATGAAAAGGATGACATGATAACGACAGACTACAGCGTCGTCCTATCTTCTGTTTTGCTTCCACTGTACTCGATCGATAGGATCGTGTTCATTTTTGTTTGCTTACGATCGATTTTTCCCCCAAGTTGTCCTTGACAAACCGAACCGTATTTCAAAAGTTTGATTTCACATGTACGTGTTTTGTTTCCATTTATGTAGGAATTAATGTAATAGGCTGGCGACTATCCACACCAGATCGTGGAATATTTTTTTGCGTTCAACAAACACTATTCCTATACGTCCTCGTGTGTAAAAAGCGCGAACAAAGGACGACGTTCTCTGTTCATTGTGTAGTTGTATTTGTCCTAGTGTCCATATAGTGTCAAACTATTTCAACACACTTTTTGAATGTGTTATGCCTGTAGAGTGTATGCTACTAGTGGAACTAGTCAGTAAAATGCGTATAGTAATCCGCACTTTTTACTAATCTGTTTCTTTCGCCAATTCCAGACGATCATCGATCGGTACATTCATTCGCCAGCATCCCTCTGAGGGTAGCGCGAACAAACAGAAGCCGGCGCCACCAAAACTGGACTACCGTTCAATGGTGTCCATCGACGATATGCCAACACTGTTCGTCAGCTTTGATAGTAAGTATTGTTCGTTTCTGCCTATCGAGTTTATATCATCGTTACAACTGTAAAGAGAAACATTAAATTCACCCTTTGTTTAAATATGTTCAACTGTTTCACTTGACTGTTAGTTCTTTGATGGAAAAGTTTGTTTGCGTTACGTTTCAAAGTTACTACTTACGCATTGACATGCGGCCTGCATTTTTTACCGCTTGTTTAACAGTTTAGTCTTGTTCTTGATTGCCGCTAACTTGTTCGAGTTCAGTTACAAAAAGTTACAATCATGTATGAATTTATTCTACAGTTGGTTTTTTTTTAGCAAATTCTTGAAATTGCGTTTGGTTTTGTTTAATGTTGAAAAATTAATTGCACACTTAGTTAACCAACATCTAGAACTATTCACACCAGCATACATTAGTTGATACTGCAAACCAATGCGCTACCAAATCTAATAATTGCACTTAAAATGTAGTAACATTTCACCAGAGATCGTCGATAATTACGTAGCAGACACCTTAGCGCCTCGTCTCACACTTTTGTAGTATCAAAAGTTTGTACCCGCTGCGATCTTTTATTTATTATCGTTATCAATTTGTTGAATTTTATTTGTATCTTCTGGCCATATATCAGGGTCGTATCTACTGATTAAAATTAGTAAAAAATTGTTCATATAAAAGTCGTTGCTGCAGGAAACTCTAGAGCAAAGCTAGGATTTGTCTTCTTTTCGTTGTTGTTTTTCAATCGTTGATGTCAATCGTTGTGGATATGTATTTTGGAATCTTTTTCACTTCTTTATCTCTCTTCTTTACATCTCTCTTCTGCGCTCACACTTTATCCCCTCGATACTACTCCACGTGCTTTCCAACAAACTCATTCCCCACGCCATTGTACACAAACTACAAAACCAACTACAACTACTACTATTACTTCTACTACTGCTACTGCTACAATATCCAACCCTACCAATCAATCATCATCATCACTACAACAACAACAAAAACATCAATAATATGAATCAACTATCACTACTACTACTACTACTACAACAACAACAACCGTTGCTCACAATCTTTCAGTGAAGGCCCCATTGTTTCCTCAGCTTGAGAAACTTGGTAGGTTAAACACACACGTCACACAGTGACGGCGCTCATTTGCAACTCATCCTGTGCGGGTCCTGTTTTTATTTACACTACTGTTGTCCCACATCCCGTGCTAGAGCATTGTTTGTATCATTATTATAACAAAAGTACATTACTTATCTTCTAAATGTCATTTCATTTTATTTTCCATCGATCTTCTTCGTTCACCACCTTGCTGTCGTGATCTTTTCATTTTTTGTCACACTTGTTCTCAGCAATCGAGCGCCGTACCGTTGTCATACTCGTAATAAATCTGTCGTCTACTCAGTCCTCTCCTCTGTCCGCTATCTCTATTGTGCACTGTACTGTTGTGTGTGTTTTTTGTACTACATAAGGAGTGTGTTTGTATGTATCTAAACGTTTCGACGTCTCAGGACAAACATATCGTGTCCTTCGATTTCTAATTTGTACATTGTGATTATGTTAAAAATTGTGATTTTCTAAACCGTGCCTGCATGTGCATTATTTCACTATTAAAGCAAATTTATAAAATTATTTCTTTCTATGCATGAATTTTAGCAATTATATTTCTAGTTGTTTTTTTTTTTTCAAAAAAAATATGCTCATTAGACCAAAAGTATACGATATATTAAAAAACTGCCTCTTTTTTACACCACAAAATGCTTTCATATCAATTTGACTTCTATTTCGATACAAAAAGAAAAGAAATAACAAAAACGTTCTTGAATGATTTTACGACTGTCCTTCACCGGTGTTCATACGGCTGCATATTGCATGGCTTTTACTGCTTACTAACAGTGCAATTTCTACCCGCTTGTAATCGATTCATGTGTGCAAGGGAATAAAATGCTCAAGTCAACATATGTGCCTATTTCACACCTCGCTATCATTTCACGCTCTCTCGTCGCTTTCTCGCAATAGAGCTTATCCCACGACCGGCCCGAGCTTGTCCGGACCCACCGATGTACCTTCGGTTGCGCATGGGACGCAAGATCGGCAAGAACACACCGCTGCCGACGACGGTAATGTCCTACGGCAAAAACAAGCTGCGTCCCGAGTATTGGTTTAGCATTCCAAAAAATAAGTAAGTAGTGTTGTTAAGTGACAACCTTTTAAAAAGTGCTAAACCGCTACGCTTTATTTCTTTAGGGTTGATGAATTGTATCGCTTCTTGAATGCCTGGGTGCAACACCTGTATGGTGAGCTGGATGAAGCTGCCATCAAGGAACGAGGTTTTGAGCTCATCCAGATGGATACCGAATGGACGGCGAAAACTGGCAGTCCGTCGAAGGTATGCTATTATCATCATCACCACCGCCACAGTTGAGATACTTCTTTGAACCGATCTAATATCATGCTTCTTTTTTGTTGTTCTTCAGGACGGTCGTTCTGCCAGTGAAGGCGAAATCTCCGAGTATACACGTGAATCGTGGGAGGTAAGTGTTTCACGACTCAAGTAATGATATAACTAAACGTAACAGAATGAAAAGAATGGTTCAGTTTGGCATGCGAAAGAAGGCAAGCAACCAGGACGTCAAACTTTACAGGATGTGCTGCCATGATTTCATTTTCTATGGAATTTGGAAAGCTGACTAATGATTAATTTCTCGTCTTTGTCTCTCTTCGTTTGTCTTTTCCTCTTGTTTCTCATAACTTACTTAATCGTCATCCTTTTAATGCCCATCGTCGTCGATGTGGTTCCTACTAACCCGCTAACCCAACAGCTGCTAAAGGCACCGTTCGTTAAAACCTACAACATAATCAAAAGTCAAACTGGATCGAACGATTTGGACGGTTGTGAGGTTAGAATTGTTTAAACCAACTACTATAGCCAAATTTGAATTTCGAAACATCACCACAGACTATTAGATCTGCTGTACAATGTCACACAATTGCATTTTAGCTACTATACTATACTATACTGCCTGTATACAACAAAGAGATACTCTCGTAAACAATAATCATTTCGTATATGTACAACACTTTGCAACAAATGTTTCGTACTTGTAGTAGTAATGTTTTCGTAACACACACTTTTCAGCGATTGATGTTTCGTACCGTATTATCTACCCCATTTACTGTCCTCTATATATCTAAAAATTTCCTTCTTTTTCTTTTCTCAAAAACCAACTTATTGTAACTTTCATTACATTGCTAGACCGTAGAGTTGAAAGTTATAGATGATCGTCTGATAGTACTGTTATTGTGTTTTGCTCGAATTCTAGTGGTATTTTGATGTGTATAACCATCATCTGTGTTTATGTTCTTTTTTTAACAGTTACATAGTGTTTGTTAAATATTTTTGTTAATCAGAGATTTTTAATCTACCATATCGAATGATAGATTGGTCTGATCATAAGATCGTGTTTCGTTTGTATTTTGGACGATCACATAACACTCGTATGTTGAACTTTTTTTGTAAAACTATTTGTATCCAATGGAAATTGTGACGAAAGACACGAAAATGTAAACTTTATGCAACGATTTTCGAGCATAGAACGATAAAATCGCCTTCCAACAATCCATGTTTGTTTTATTTGGTTTTTGTTTTAAACAATTTATAATTTCGAATCAAGTGTTTTGAAAGCATTGCTTCATAAAGAAACAGTACCAACGGAATACTTAGATTAAGTTAGCTTCCAACCACACCAGCTTTTAGAGAACACGAGCACTTTAAGTGTATGCTGACTATCCTGTGCATTTAGAAACAAAATTGCATCCTTAGTTGAATAGTATTCGTTTAATGTTTAGACAACTTTACTCTCGAAACTTTTAATCCATTCAGCAGACAGCTTATCCAGTTTTGTTTGCTTCTGTTGCTATCGCTTGGTTTTGTTGTGCTTGTTTTCTTTGAGAAATTGTAATGAAAATTGTATCCTCCTCTCAAAAACAGTCATACATATTAGTATTTAATTGATCCGGAATTTTAGTGTTGAACGGCAGGCCGCAAGTATAGGTTTCTGTTTGATGTCAATTTGATGTGATGTTAGCAAATGTACTCCCCTGCATATATGTCTGTCTATGATTCTATGTCTATGACTGTGTGCTGTCTAGAATGGTTCCAACCCAACTGTGATATCCTACCAAATGTTGTAATCAGAGACATGAAAAACTCACACTTCCATATCTACATTACGATTAATTTTCGTTCGTTGATACTTGCCCGAAAACCGCGTTACTTAATACAACAAAAACTATTTCATTTCAGTATAGACGAATTATCAAGTCATTTTGAGATACTTTTAACGTTTTCTTTTTTGTTTGCGATTACCAATTTCAACGTTCGTAAACAACAACATAAACTTTTATTTTGGCATACGGGCCATATCTCGAATCGGGGTATATGTGAAATTCATCCGATGACATAATCAGTGAGTAAGAGCGTTTGTTTGTTGATGATTGATGTCATGCACCGGCCAGTTAGTGCCAAAGGTTATCGACGCTGTTTTACACCCATGCATGGCGTATTAAATTTTTCGGATGAATTGCGTTTTAATCGGTCCTGAGGGGTTTTGGGATTACGTTCGGTTGATGATGTAATGAAACGAAATAAAGTTTTTAAAGCAAATGTTACAACTAATAGCTCGATACAGTACTGCTAATGTAAAGGTCCGATTCATGAACTGCGCTAAGGAAACTTCTGAAATATTGGCAATGCAATGTTCTGCAAAACCCGTCATTAGGTGCTGTCTTCTGACCGCGTTGTCCCGCCGCAACGTCAACACAGCTGTCGCGCGACGAACGCACGCACCTTATGTTTTGCCGAAAAAGTCAGCCAAAAACCTGTTTCGTGCGGCAGTGGCTCTGTAAAAGGCAAAATATTATCGAACAGAAAACAACGGTGCGCTCGTTGCGATGCCTTAAAAAAAGCATACGCAAACAATTTACCGCTTCTAAAAATAGCACCGATGGAACAGGTTTTTACCCCAGAACCAATCATTGTGGTCGCTCTTCTTCGTTGTTTTAAACCAACGAGTTACGAACATCCTTTGGAATGTATGCCTGTTTTCGGAGGGAAAAAGTCAAATGCTGGTCTGGTAGAGACGGGAATCATTGCTTGATGTTTTTTGTGAGCTATAATTGACGATATGTGTTACCTTCTATGAGATTCACAATAATTGTCACTTCTGAGCGGAGAAACGACCTCGATATGTATTGAAGATACGATACCTGTAAAGATGGAGGATGGCATATGTTTTTCGAAACACAAAGCAATGTGCTGTAAAAACAAGACATACATTATGCACACACAAATCAAGCTGACTCATGTTATGGTACTAGTCATGCTTATGTGGCAACAATTGATCGTGCGTTTGTGGTGGCACACACACTTGCCTGATAGATCGTATGCCATTCTCCAGAGCGTTAAATGTTTCCCATGGATCAGGCCAGTAAAGATCACCTTCAGAAGGACGCGTGGAGGAGCAGTGCTCTGTTCGCCAGGAAGTCAGGCATCGATTTGTGCAGATCGCGTGACTCGCTCGCACGCACAGACACACTTGCACTGCAAGATGCCACGTGAGCAATAAAGCATATTTCCGGTTTGCGATCATCAGTCCTGTACCATTGCGCCCGTACCTTGGGACTGATTTTTAATGGTATCTCCTGCGCAGAATGTCAGAACCAGCTCAGGAAGCGCAAAATTCTTCTGAAAGTGCATTATTTGCCAGTACATATTTCCTTTCTATCCAGACGACGCATGTTCTGAAAAGTCGCATTTGCCCTCGCCACTAAACAGTTTTGCTTCGAGCGCTTTTGTTTCCTAGAATTCTTACTTTTCGCCCTTCTTGGTTCTTGGGTTTTCGCGATTTACCAGCTTCCGCTATACCGGAACGCTAAATATGGCTATCACAAGAATGGTGAATGTTTCTGCGGTGCAATAAATCGAAAAGCAGCTATAGCGTGTGTAGCTTCGTACAGGTATGTTCACAGACACACACGGCTCGAAAGTTACCATCCTTGATTGGTGTGTGAAGCTAAAGTTCTTCGATGTTACAATCGCTTCCTACCAAAGGCTTCTTCTGTCCTTCGGGGCTACTATCCCGATCATCAAACACAGACGCTGTGATGGAATCGAACTGCCGTTGGGACTGCTTTCAAGTAGCGCAAATCAGGCTTTCTGAGGGAGTCTGGCTGACTAATCTCTGCAAAAATTAACAGACGTTCGGTGTATTGGAGCGCTCTCAGTTAATTGCAATTTTTGCCTTACAATTGCAGCGTGACGACTCGGCCTATCACACGGCCACTTGTCTGAGTCGCAATAACCGGGATGTTGTTGATGCTTTTTTTCTACCAGGCTATTACAAGTACAAACATTCCTAGAATTTCGTCTTATCGCCCAGCTGCTCAAAACAAGCATCTTTTATTGTAAACTGTAAATACACTGCAAATAAAAGTATAATTAATGGTGGTGGAAAAAAATCGGCGATCGTCAGCACAAACGCGCGTTATCGATCATCATAACATAGAGCAGTCATGAGTTTCCTGTTAAAATCTCGCACATCTTCCTAACCACAGCTGCCAGCTAGCTGACCAGAGCAGACGTTCTGCAACACTGACTGTCCATGTCATGGCTATACATCTTACAGCACACAAACCTCATGTTGTAGGAAAATTCCCAAAAAGCATTAGGAAACGGAACACAAAAAACCGGGTCCACAACAACTAGTTACCGAAGACGGCTTGGTTGCCGCCAGACTTGTCTCCCTTTTTGCCCTGCGGTGGTTGTATTTTTCCAGCGGAAATCCGTCTTACCGGATTTGGACCGTTTTGTCCACCCGAAATCACACCGGGAACAGGTATATTAGCGCGATGGAACCTATATCTTCCATAAGGGCTAATGCGCGGCGGCGGTGGTAGTGTTGGTAGTACTTCTTCGCCCTATTTCATCAAAACCGGTGCGCTTGGGTGAATCTATTTAAAGCATCTCTCGTGCAGAACGGTTTGTTGGTTCGTGGTGCCAACAGTCGTCAGAAGACGTCACAATACACCTTATATCGGTTGGTTGATGATCCTCTTGTTCAATGTGATCCAATTCTGCTCTCCTCGCAGGGTGAATATTACTGCGGTGGGAGAAGTCCGTCAAAAAGGAGGAAGGAAAGGTTGAGGGTGTAGGACGGTTTGTTTTTGTTTTCGCGGGCGCTCTCCTCATCAAGCTACTACTACTGATCGCGAGGGAAGTTGTTGTTCGCGGAGTGTACCCTTGAACTGGGGCACGCCACACGACCGGATCGAGCGTGTTGGAATTTGAGAGTGTGTACCGTTTTCGCTATCTTTCACTGAAAAAAGGTAGTACAGTGGAGCGCCGTTTATCCGGGCTTCTCGGGACTTGACCTCGCCCGGATAAGCGAATAACACGGATAATGAGTTAAATGATATATTTTATCACCAATACCTGGTTATGTTTTGGAAATTTTTCTTATTTTTTGATAAAAGAGAGAGAGAGAGTTAGGTCCACTGTTTTGCAGCACACCCTATCGTTTTGCGATTTTGCATGTGATTCCAACTGTTCTCTTCTTCTGCTAAACACTAAGCCAGTAAACAAACCGTACTTGGGGCCAGCAGAAAACACACACATACGCACACTTCCCTGTACTTTTGGCCTTTCGGAAGAGATGGTGCGCGGTTTGGCAGTTCGGCAGTTTACCTTGCCCCAACCATAATGGAGAGCGAGAGAGAGCGAGAGAGAGCGAAAGAGAGCGAAAGAG
This sequence comes from Anopheles melas, assembly GCA_000473525.2. Lineage (NCBI taxonomy): Eukaryota > Metazoa > Arthropoda > Insecta > Diptera > Culicidae > Anopheles > Anopheles melas. The sequence continues at coordinate 11,798 of AXCO02002404.1, read as the reverse complement.
AGAGGGCGTCATTTACCCAATGCAGCAGCCGGAAGAGAGTGAGCGCGCACAAGAAAGAAAGAGAGGGTGAGTGTATGTATGCGTGAACCTAACTTCGATGGCCACCGACGATCGGTGATCGTACGAGGTGTGTGCGCGCGCGCACCCTCTTCACTGGCTGGTTAGTTGGCCATTTCATTCTGCCTTCATCTCCGTTGCCGATCGCGTGCAGGAGTGAACGGATTTTCTCTATCACGGTACCAATAGTGGCATTTTTGTGGCGGTCGTACCCTGGTGTTTGGGGAACGTGGTGTGTGGTGTACGATACAACACGCCTTCCAAGTGATAAGCTTACCTACGGTACAGTAGTGCTTTAAAAGTGTAAATTCGCTTTAGTCCTATAATAAGTCATAATAGGCCACCCAATAACAGTGTGTGTGTCGCTCTCTCTTTCTCTTAGAGTTGTGTTTTGCTAGCCGAATTGTTTATGTGGACGTGATATTAAATTGTGTACAATCGTTAAAACGGTTATCAAACACAAGCGTCTTTGTTAAGGATCACGAGAAATGCGCACGTCTCTGCGATGGAAAGTTGTATGAAGAATCGTTGCATTCAGGCAGTTGGGCGAATCGTTAACATCACCAGACAGTGGTTTTCCTTCAGCTAGTGTTTTTTCCTCTCGTTTTTTGTATTTTGAAAAAGCACGCCTGTTGTTTTTGCACAAACATCACAATAAGAGCTACACCTTTACAACACAACAACAAACAGTGGCCGTGTACAATGGTACATTGCGTACTTTCCCAAACCGTGTGTGGCCAACAGTTGAAGATTGGTACCAGCAGCAGCACCAATAGCTGGCCTGTCTGATGAAAGTGTGGTCGTGGAAACATCCTCCTATTTTGCTGTGCTCTGCTCTCTGACGATCTGTTTTGTGCCGCAAACGGCGGTACGTAATTTCCCATCGTCAACTCCCGTTTCACATCGCGGTGATCGCGCACGTCCAAAACGGTGTAATGTACGCTGCTTTCCTAACCCAAAACCGTTTCAATTCTTCTCTCTCTGCCGCGGGAGGAGAAGAAAGGCTCTCTAGACAAGGAGCGTAACTACTCTCACCCGAGACGCGATCATCGAGATCTTGCGGATTATTGTGTCGTGCCTCTTCGTGAACTTGAAAGAAGGGCCCCGATCAGTAGTTACATCTTGCTCGGGATGAAATGACGATCACTTTTTCGCTGTGCTGTGTAGTGTACGATCACGGGTGAAGAATTTATTTCTTGCTGCTCTGGTGCAACCTGGTGTGAAGGTGGGGTACAGTGTGTGAACAGGTGTGTGTCACCGTCGGCGCATTCCATTCCCACAGGTTTGTTTGTGCCACTCGGGTGGTAAATAAGTAAAGTCTGAGTGGCTTCCCATCCAATCCCTTGCAAGCCTAGAAGGAACCCGAACACGGATCACTACTGTGTACTTCCTGAGCGTGTTTATTTTTGTGTGTGTGTGTGTGTGTGTTTGTGTACGGAATTAATGCCAATTCATCCTAATCTTCTCTTCCCGGTGTGTGTCAATTTAGTTTAGCCCATATGATCTGTGCAATGATTCAGTGCCGGTGCCGCCGTACTGTGCTCCCCACAAATGCTCTCTTTATGCACGCTGCTTTATTTGCGATTTGAGCAAGCTTCCTGTGTCCGACAGGCGGGTACTGTCGACAGCATAGAAGCCAATCCCGGTGTACAATTCAGCAACACTTTGTGTAGCTCTCGCTCTCTTTAGAAGTGCTCTTCAGTGCTGTGATATCTGTGCGCATAAACTGTTCGCCGTATTAGTTTATTTAATCAAGTAAAATCAAGATTTCATGCCAGTTCCGTCAGTTGTAAGCTGGTTCGGGTTTTTTTTTGGAATAGGAGTGTCGTACGTTTTTTATATCTCAAACATCAACGATCACACACGCACAGAGTGCCGTTAGCGAAAACGCTCGTTTATCTTCCGTATCCTGATCGATATTGAAACGTAAGCGCGTAAATGATGTCGAAATCGAAAATCAACAAACTGACCAAGTATCTCAAGACGAAGGTAAATCATCTTTTTTCTTATGTTAATAGCAGTATATCGCCCGGATCATTATACATCATTAGGTGCTAAATCTATCGGCTTTAACAGAGAAAAAAGTACAATATTGCATCAACAGTTCAATCTATATATCTAACTTTATTGTGATTGTGCACTTTAGAGAGCTACGACAAAAACTCAAAAGCTGCGCTCACTTAATAAAGTGATTTCTCCCTTTTGCCAACTGACCCGCACGTACACGCCCGGTGCTGTGGGTACATGGGGAGGGCAAGAAATGCTAATCATCCTAGACCTTCTACACAGCAGGTTCACAGCAGTGTTAGATGCTGCAAGCGAGTCCACCCCTTCTGGCTCATAGAAAGATGCAAAAGCCCTTTTTTCATCATGCACTCGTGTGTGTGCGCGCGCACCCCTTACCAGTCAGGAGCAAATTGTTATTAACCTATAGGAAGGCAGTGGATAGTCACAAAAAAAAATCGACCACAGCTTGTTTTTGTCCGTTGCGTTCTTGTTTTTTTTGCATACTTTAAGACACACTCTCCAGCACAAACACGCGCACATGCGCGCGCGAATTGTTGCGGTGGATTTTGTCTCATTACACGCCTGCATAGGGGTGATCCGTTCTGAGAGCGCGATCAATCGTTTGATTCGCGGTAGGGAGAAGTGGACGAGGCGTGGAATGAAGGAACACCATCGCCGCCGTCTAACCTTTGGCGACCCTGACCGGCTGCCCTGTCCTGACCGGTTCCACGGTGAGGAAGGAACCGCATGAACGATCATCGACTGTCGTCGTCGTCGTCGTCCGCTTACAAAGTATGGGTGCTCAGCGTTCGGTGTTCGGCACTCATTCTCTCAGTTACCGATTCCGGTGTGTAACACGTGTGTGGCTCCTATGGTAGAGTCTTGCTTCAAAGGCTACGAAATTAGGAATGATGTTGTTCAGAATAACATCTTTCGAGGATTACGTTTGTGGCTTATTTGGTAATATGACGACTCACCCTACTAAAACTCATGCAAACTCAGCATTCAATTTCAATATCCAGGTCGTAGTATGTACTTCAGTATGTTGTACCCTTTAGAGTTGTATACAATCAGCAGTTTTTAAACGATCTTGGGCTTACCTCTAAATGCCGCGAATCTATTTTCTACGCCGCACGTATCCCGTTGCGTTTGCCGTGGCTCAATTAATGCGTAATGCAAATTAATTTCATTTCTAAAAGCACCACCTCCTTATTTACTCATAGCACACCCCCGTGCTACCTACCGGACCTAGCACCCTGACGATCGCTAATAAAATTCAAGAAGCGCTCAACAGGCCAGATCAACGCGCCAAGTGCTCATCTGCATATTCATATGTGTGCACTGTACTCGGCCTGCCTGTGTATTTCGATTCATTGGTTTGCTCGTCACATTTCTCGGCGAGACACGGCGGGCATCGAGAGTTGCACAGTTTGCCATGTGCCAGCTTTCGGCCGCCTTGGTGTGATGATCGTGTTAGGCTACCACTCCTTCGTCTAACGCGATCGTAAATATGGTACGGGGTGAATTGAAAAGTTTTATTGACGATCGATACCTGCCGTACCGATCGATACCCGTGTGTTGTACCGGGAACTGAGGCTATATTGGGATTACCTATAAATATGTCCTCGCTGCTCATCAGGTGCCTGTTGGATAGCACAGCAACACTTTGTTACAATCAATCGTTGCACAAATGAGCACACAGTTGCATAATCGACGATATTAACGAATCGATATTAACAAACGAATCCTACCCTAAATTACTTTGGATTTCTCCTGTATCTTGCTCGAATTAGTCTTAAATATTCTTACTTGTATAGTAAGCAGGAGTATCTTTTGGAGCGTAACTGCGAAACTGATGGTTCACAATCTGTGGCTACGGATCACCACACACATATATCGACCTTGATTGCGGAACACAGTAAAGCAAAACTGCCCAAAACTGGATCATCGGCACCGAATGGTATCGACACGACTGTGCGGTGCAAAGCAAGCAAACGGAACTTTTGTTTTCACTCACACACGCAGACAAAACACATTTGACCTTTCGAGCAAGATTGGATTGTTCTCACCGTGTTCGGTATTAAATCGTGCCTCAATTTATTGGTATCTTATTTAGCAAAATAAGAAGAATGATTTTTCTGCCCGCTTTATCGCTAGCACGTGTTAGCTATTACATCACGCATGCTACCCACCCGCCTATCAGTTGTGATAATATAACATCAAATACACACCCAACGGTTCCCTTGGTTTTTGAAAAGCTCTTTCGAAAGCTCCCAAAGCATTGGACGTGTGGCAAGTGCGCGCCCTTATGTCAACGACCTTGCCCGGAAGCAGCGGAGCTTTCGTTGTGCTCCGTAAGCTTTTATTGGCCTTACACCCACCCTTATGTACGTACATCTCTCCCCACTGTGTACATACATCGTGTTACATGTACTACTGGTGCAGCGGCATGTATGCCCCTGTTTTCCCTACAGTTGTGTTGGAACGAAACCTGTCACGAATACATGCGCAATGATATGGTTGGAAACAGAGAAAGCAAGCAGGCGCCTACTATGTTGTGTGCGTGTGCGTCTTCTCTCTCACTCTCACGTGCGCTCTGGAAGCGACGAGAGACTGTCAAAACTGTGGCGCTGCCTCCCATTTTCAGTCTGCCTGGTGTCGTTGGGTAGGTGCGAGAACGGTCTCTAGTCAGCGGCGGCCGATAGTTTGGGAACGATTATCGAGTCCTTTTTTTTTCGATATTAATCACAGAAAAAATGGATGCAATCAAAGCGTGTTGCACCGGTCTGTTTGACGTCTGTGCCGTGTGATAATTAACGTCCTGGGAAGAAATGTGTGTGTGTGTGTGTGTGCAGGTCCTCCTTTGAGGTGAAAAAGTGCAAGTGTTTGTTTGCGTGTTGCCGCTGCCATTAGCAATAGCAGCGTTTTGACATTTCATCTCTTCACCGGGGTGTGCTGTTGCTGCTGCAACTCGACAACCGGTTCACTGGGGCAACTTTTTTCTCCTCCGTCCGTAAACCGAGGCCACCGTGTACATTCACCCGTGTTCGAAAAGGGGTTTAACCACTGCATCGTATATATATACAGAACCCCAGAACGGAGACCACCGCATCGAATATGTCACGAGACCTGTTCCGTTCGTTCCGAGCCGAATCATCGAAACGTGTCAGCGTATTTGCTACCCTTTCCAAATTCCTGAGGTGCGCAATGAAAGGAATAATTTTCTAGTGCAAAGAAAAGCAAACAGGCGGCACACACAACATAGGTCAGCGATATTTTTAAGGTGCCACCCTTACCCGGTGCCGCCGCCCAGACCCGGTGATCATATAGAATCTGTGTGTGCACCCCTTTTCGAAAATCAACAAACACAGCGAGAGCTGCTGGTGTGTAGAAAAGCCACCACATGACCACTAACAGCGAGCGTACGCATACACACTCACCGACGTTGGATAGAAGTGGTTGAAGGTGTGTGCGTGTGACTTTCCTTCCTTTACACACACACACACACACAGCAACGCTGCGCTGTAAACATTGCGTGTGGGTGCACGTGTAGAGCTATATGTTGTGCCTTATGTACACTAAGACCACCACTACTAACGCACGCTGTTGTGCAACGTACGGGTACACATACGACGAAACAATCCACCCCGCTCTCTCGGTGGGGGTGTGCTGTCATGTGCGTAGCATAAACATAAACATCAAAACATAGCCACAGGGTGTAGCGTGTGTGCCGGCTCGCAGCCTGGTAGACAATCCGCAACATTATCGGCAACGTTCGGCAACAAGTGAAAGTGTTACATCTGGTGCTGGGTAAAGCATCCAATAAGCTGTGCTGTGACCACACGTGACAATGTGGTATTTGGTGCTTGTGGCCCTTTCGGCCACCCTGTACTTCGCCTCGAAACGCTGGGGCCGGCAGCTGTACTACCGATGGGGGCGCCTCATCCCGTTCCGGCGAGCGATCGGGAACAAATCGCGACCGCCGACGCCACCGCTGATCGATACGTCCGTTCCTGCCCACCTGCCGGCGGGTGGTGTGTCCGGCAGCGGCGAGGAAGGTTACCCTTTGCTGGGCGGCAAAGAGGAGTTCGATGACGGTCGATTACACACGGTATGGTTTGGAAGTGTTTTAAATTTAATGGGAATATTTTATAAGTTTTAAATGATACACCATGGATTTCTTTTCTTCTGATGACCATTTACAGGGGTTTTCAATGTTTTTTTGGTTGTTTCGCAAAAATGTTCGTTTGGTTCCCATCGATTTTGGAGTTTCCAAAAAATTTTTTGGTTCAATTGTATTAATATCCAATGGGACGATATCAAATAATTCGTGGGAATGAACCAAACATTAATTGAAAACGATTAATATATCGTGACTTGTCTCACGATACGGGGGAAAAAAAATACGTGAAAACCCTGTATTCTGCAATTTTTTCAAAATGTCAAGAAAATTAAAGTTATTACATTCAAAATAGTTCGTACTTAGGTCCTTCCACATCTCCTGGATCTAGGTGGACAACTTGATCCTTTTCGTTTGCATGTCCTTGATGATAGGAATATGTCTCGGATGTTCGTTCACCGAGACTCAACACAGCCAGGACTTTATCGCATCGTGCGATCGTGCTTAGCAACCGTATGTCCCTATCGGAAATGCGTGCTCCAATTGATGATAACAGACAGCTGGCTTCACTTAGAAATGCACATCATAAGCAACAAACATCTGTCCGGCATATTCCACCAGTGAACATACATTCTAACAAGGCAGCGCTTGCAGCTGCTGTAGCGAATTGATTGATTAATGCCATCCCGCCTGCCTCAAGTGCAGCAGATCATGACCTCGCCTCCAACAATGTATTGACTACGCTTTCCATTCGCGCGCATTCTCATTATCATAGTAAGTTTTCGCTGATAATCAGGCATCCTCCGGTAGAACCCCAGTTGCTTGCCCCACGCGGTGCTACACGTCGAGACTGATAACGACAAGCAGATGGAGCAGGCACCAACGATGCTGCCATCTGGCCGTTCCCGGCAGGGCCATTACCCTGAAGAATGTCGTGGAAAATTTTCCACTAGAACGTTGGCACACTATTTATTTGCATTCGTTTGCCTCGCTTTTGTGTCTCGTTCTCTCCCATTACGTAATGGTAAGGAGGGGGATGGAGAGGGTGAATGCACTTTCTGGAGGTCGTTCTGTGTGCTACTGCATCCCTCAGAGAGAACAGAAAGCATGTGGTAGGTAAAGGTAGGTTCTCGACGACTCGTTAACCCTTTCCGTTCTGCTACAGCGCTCTTTTACCGTTTGGCTAGACCCAAGTGCCCAAGTGTCAACTGCTTGTCCATCATCAAGGTGAGATGATGTTGGCTGTGAAGTTAGCGACGAGCGCGCAGTACGTTACGGTAGCAGCAGCCCGCGCTCTGGCATCGCTCACACCTCTGGCAGATGCTCAATTAACTCCTAATGACTGCCGATCGTGGATCGATTTTTAGGAGCCTTCTTTTTGTGCCGCTTTTGATTTATGGAGTGCCTTGCCGAGTTGCTGCTGCGCTTGTATGATTAGTTGGTTTGCCGTTTGCTGCACAACTGTTGCGATCCAATTAATAATGTAACAGATCCGTGTTTTAACACTTCAAGGGGACTAGTTTACGCCGCATCATTCTGCTCCGTGTGAATGTGAAAATTTGTTTAGATTCGAGAAGATATTCCATAATAAGTGTAATAAAGTACACAGCGACGGTACCCATTTTTATGCCATGACGCAATGAGCAGCAGAAAGTCAGGCAACCCAGCAGACTAGAGTCTAAGCTCTCGTGCACCCGTTTCGTTATGGTAATCGGTGTATACACCGGTCGTAAATCATCGCGCACGACAAAACCTAACTGTAACCAGCGGTACGTCGGTTGGCACCTCTTGTGCGCTGTGAGTCCTACCCGCGCGAACCAAAACAAAAACGGTGCATTGGAGCAGACACCCAGTAGCAGCAGCAGTGCTCTAGCAAAGCCTAACTAGCTAACAGGCAGTGCAAACAGGGCCGGTTGCGGCGACACCTTGATAAAGGTGGGAAACCATTTAAAGTGTGCACGGGAAATCCCTCCGATCTCGTATCGGCTGTGCCGTGCTCCAAGGTCTACTCGGTAACTGTACACAAACACACACACACACACACACACACAGACGCACACACTGGCTTTATGGGGAGCAGGATATGCAGTGTGGTAGTACCGTTTCTAGTTGCGCGAACTCCAATAGAGTTTCTATTAACTAGCACCTGTAAATATAACACTGTAGTGTGACGACGTACACACTGAGAATCGTCGATCAGCTACATCCACGGATGCCCGGATCCACGGATCAGGATCAATCGGATTACTTAGAAATAAGCGCGGGCTTATTCATTTCCTTTCGCGCCGCAGCTAAACTCATCTCATCCGAATCGCGTGAGAGTGTTCTCACGGTGGGGTACTGCATCCTACAGCTCATGAAACGCGTCTGTAGAGCACGTTTCGCGCGATCATTTCAATGCCCACACCCTGAAATCCGCATTGTGCCGCAGTCACTGCAGGTGTGGCCAGCGACTACGCAAAGCTTAAAACCATCCCACTGGCGCATCATCATCATCATGTGCATCGGGAGCGGGTATCTTCACGATCTCGCGATACTCGCGATCAGATTACACTCTGAGTTAAGCTGTGCCTGAATTGCATACCACAAAGTGCGCAACAGTTTAGTCACACATCGGGGGCAAACCGTGCCATACACACACATGTGACGCACTCTGGCATGACGCATTTTAATAGTTTTGTTTCCCGATGGTGCAATAGTTGCGCATCGAATGACTGACACAGGCCTCATCTCTCTCTCTCTCTCTCTCTTGTCAATTAACTCACTTCCGTCCCGCAGAAGCTGCGGAGGCTGAACAATATCTGGTGTATCATATTGCGATACGTTCTCTAGGGGAGGGAATACTGAACGGGATGTTCACTATTTTTAGCCAGCATTTAATTAAACTCTTTCACGATCAATTACCAATCGACGCGGCGGCTTCACTGTTCCAATCAAAAGCGTATTGTATCGTTTTTGGTTGGGGTTTTCATCCTTCCTACCTACCTGGTCGAAACAACACTACGACACTCGTGAGTTGATCCCAAACGGGATTGGGCTAAATAAAGGTGTGAACAAGGTTATTGTTTTCCCAGCTGGTTAAACCCAAGAGAAAAGCCCAGAACATTCAAATTAAGTTTAATCCCCGTTAAAGCGCGTGAAAAGAAGTAGCATGTGCCAAACGATCTGCCGACTAGACACATTCGGCTATCATTCGGCTGCCCAGTTCGTGACTTCCCAAATAGAGCCTCACTCTCCAGCATCTTCTAGGCCTGGGGCCGCCAGGGAGGAGTGATGCGCACCATTGTACATTCCGCACGCTGTCAAATGCCAAACGTATCGCCTGTGTGCGATGGGCGGGCCTGTCTGTCCACTACACTGTCCGGAGCGCTGTCCAGAGCACATCATTTGTTAGAGACGTTGAAGCTGCTGTCAACCATAGTCTGTTGTGTTTGCCATTAGTGTTCGCATCGGTTTGATTGAACGGTGATGGCTTCATTCTCCTCCTCCATCTTCCATCATTAACTCTACCCATTCTCACTCTGGTCGGTCCAACTACCCATATCAATTCACCTTAATTTCACAAGCCATCCCACCGAACAGGGACAGATGGGCCACTTTAAGCTAATTAGCCGATCCAGTTGTACACAGGGAAAAAGTGGTGTGTTTGGTGCAGAAAATTGAGCTATTGAGGAACTGTTTATGCGCACCTTTGCATCGTTGATCGCACGAAGAAATCGCCCTCCTAAACACGATCATGTGTGTCCTTTGTTGGGCTTTTCAGCATCCAAGGACGTCCTTCGCATGTGCCGTTTTGTAAGGGCTGGGCCTGTTATATGCACAACCGCTGCCGACACCACCCTGTGCCTAATGTACAGCAGACGACGCATCCGCTACACACGCCACTTTTCCGGTCAGTTTGTATGAAAAGCGCTACAATTATTCCACTCTCTTTAAAAAGCCACTTTGTGTGCCCGGTCATGTGTGTGTGTGTATACGCGCGCATGCAATTTGCTACCGTGGCGCATCCACGACCTCACACAACGAGCGATAGACGCGCGAAAAGGGCGCTGGATCTAGATCTGACCATAAAACGCTGCTCGGGTGGCAATGCGGGGGGTTCTCTCTCTCTCTCTCTTTCGCTTGTTCGCTCTCTATCTCCTTCACTCCCCGTTGGCTCAGTTGAAGCGAACAACAACCCGCGGGACACACAGGCAGTTACAGTTTACGCGGGCGCGCGCGCACAACCCTTGCTGTTAGTTTAGCGCGAGACTTCCACCGAACTGGAAGTGGCGGTTCCGACACACACTCTCGATCAAGCCGAGCATTCATTGCGAGGTAGCTCAAGTGCAGAAAATACAACGTGATACATATCCGTGTCTCCTTTCCTGTCCTCTTCCGAGGTTTTATCTCGGCGGCACAAAAGGTGTGAACTCGTACGCATATCCACCGGTACGCCGTTGCGTTGTGTGCTTTTCAAGTAAGCGCTTTCGCGATCGTGCGTTTTTCGCGACCAAGCAGATCGCACAGTTTTGGTGACAGATCCGCGACGCAGATCGATCGTCTGAGTGTTAAGGTGTCTTAGTGTGTGTTTGCGTGTGGCTAACAGGGTTGAATGAATTGCTTGTGAAAAGGATCTTAAACTGTGGAACAACGCCCTACCCAGGCTACCAACAACAACAATCAGCTCTACCGCCTTCGTCATAGTTTACTATTAAAAAAACCACCCCCCCCTCGATCTTCCCTGTGCCGTGTGGCCACGCCGAGTGATCTCGTTTGTGCGCAAACAGTAATTAAACGTACGGTGGCTGCTGCGTGGGGTGGCCCCGCGGGGTTGATGCAAGATCGTATCATAAGCAGTGTGCCAGTGGCAACGTGGGCCATTTTTATCGGTCGTGTTTGTAGTGTGCACACATCACACCAAAGCCGGAATTGTTGTGCCTCTAGGGAAAGAGTGTGAAAAACGCAAGTGAAGGAAAGCTACATTAAAACACTCCATCCACTCGGATCAAGTTTGTCCTACCACCAACACGGTACAACCATGTGCGAACTGCTCAATCTGGCGCCGTACGGCGATAAGGTGCGCTTCACCCATCCCCGATAGATTTAAAGCAAACTCTTCTCACATCTTCATTTATTGCATAATCGTATGGTGGGTTTCTTACCTACCTATCTCTTCTACTCTCGTTCCACTCTCCCCGACGTATTTTGTGATCGCAAACCGTGTGCTCGCGCGGCTGGTACACACTTCACTTAATTGAGCAATTATTCGATAACAACAGGATGAGCTTTGAATGGCGCTTGCGCCAATTTGACTGTAGCCCAATGATTTGCATTTATTTTTTGATGCAGGGCGATTCCATCCGAGGTCACTTAAAGCTCTTATGTGCTTGTTTAGAAAGCTACCAACTGGAACGACGAGCATCCGCGGATCGCAACTGTCGTGTGTATCCAGGCCCATCCAGAACATACGATGATCAACGGCCCCAGCAGCAAGCATTGTTTGCCTTCGTAATGATAGATTCCATTGAAATTACAATTGAATTCTGCTACGGTTTTCATTGTTCTTTGTAGGCTGAATGTGGTGTTGTGGGTCCCTTTTTTTCGTTGATTGCACTATCATTAGCATCGAGCA